>CM055120.1:318633450-318873450 GCA_029206835.1 Rana muscosa | reverse complement strand
AATCCTGACGGAGACGTAACCCTTTCCTACGCTATCTAAGAAAAACATTTTGGTTGGATTGAGACTTTACCCACCTACTGACTACTCACAGTAAATATGCTGCAAGCGGGTGGCAGGAGCTGGCTAGGCAACATACATACATGTACACTGCCAGGTTTCCACCGACTTTGAGGCGTGCTCCCTGCTGCCTTGTGTTGTGATTGGACACAAGAGTTTGGCAGCAGATTTCAGCCAATAATTTTGTCTGAAACCTGCTGATTGGCTGCAATCACACACAGTTCTTAGTTTACAAAAACATAGAACGCTGTGTACAGAGAACAGCGATCTGGTTGTTTCTTTTCCCTGAAAAGCAGGGAGAAAAAACAGACAGATCAGAAAGTAAAAGAAGCACACATTACACTTGTTAGGCACAGTTAACCCCTTAAAGTGCCCCTTAATGTAATGTAAAAAGTGGTAGTAAACAGCAGCTGGCAAAATAAAAAAAAAAAAAAAAACACGCCTGTAAGGCAATGGCATAATGTACTAGTATGCATCGCATACTAGCACATTATGAAATACTAACCTTGGAAAAAAGCCTTTCAGCGGCGCGCTGTCACCGTTGAGGGATGACATCTTCCACTGGTCTTTCTTTCAGGTTTGCGTGCTCCGGCTGTGCGTTTGGCCGAAACCACAATGACGTCACTCCCACGCATGCGCGTGGGAGCACTCGGTTTTCGCCATGAAGCTCTGAAGGCAAGGTATGCCGGACGTTCAGAGTGCATGCGTCAGTGACATCACCATCGCATGCAAGATGAATATCTCCTAAACGGTGCATGTTTATGAGATACAGTATTAAATGTTACCTACAGGTAAAGCTTGTTGTGAACAAGCAAGCTATCGCTTGTGAAACGCATCAACTGCTGCAACTGTTCCCGTGTTCATCTGACATTTGTGACAATAAAGACTCATCAAGCGATTTTGGAGTTCCAGTGTGCGGCCACTTCTTTGTTCTGTAGAAGATGCTGATACTGAGTCACATTGAATGAATGAATGAATGAATGAATGGACTTGTATAGCGCTACACATGCGAACTGAATCGCCTCAAGGCGCTTTTTGCAGCCAGTGTTTGCTTGGCTGGTGCGGTCATTTACCCCGTAGGATCTCGACACGCTTGGGACATACAGTCGTACACACATATATCCATATATACAGGGCCAATTTGGACAAGATCCAATTAACCTATCAGCATGTCTTTTGGGGTGTGTGAGGAAACCGGAGTACCCGGAGGAAACCCACGCAGGCACAGGGAGAACATGCAGACTCCAGGCAGATGGTGTCGTGGTCAGGATTCGAATCAGCAACCCTTTTGCTGCTAGGTGAAAGTGCTAACCACGACACCACTGTGCTGGTACTTACACGGCTAAAATAATCCTCTCCCTGACCATGTAATGGATATATGTGGAGGCAAAGAGAGTGGGATTTAATGCCCATATACTGTATGTTTCAATGGGTGGCAGAGCATTCTGTGCTGAGAGGGCACTTACTGCATACACCTAGCACAGTGACCTGCTGTCACAGATAGGATCGACTCCTGATCACGTGACTACTGTGACAGCCTATTACAGTGGTCATGTGATCAGCGGGTCCTTCCCACTCCCCAGGTGTAAAAACCCTGCTTGCCAACCGTAAACTTTTTTATATACTGCGGCAAGACGCTCTCCTGTGCAGAATCACGTACCTAGTATGTGATCCTGCACTTCCAGGTCTGCTGCACACGATCGCACGTGCGCTGCCGGTGACCTGCTACTGCTGGGATTGGACACAGCAGGAGCCAATCAGCAGGTCCGGCAAACTCGATGTCCGCCGGGACCCACCAATCATTCAGGACACAAGCAGAACAGTGATCTGCGAAGGAAAACAAGGCAGACTGCTGTTCTGTCAGTAGTGAAGATAGGGATCCTGTGCTTCTGCAAAGCAGGAACATTAATCTCTGCCCCCCCCCACAGTAACCAAGCACATTTTAGGCACACATTTAACCCTTTGATCGCCCCTGTTAACCCCTTCCCAGCCAGTGTCATTAGTACAGTGACAGTGCATATTTTTTATCACTGTATTGTGTCACTGGTTCCCAAAAAAGTGTCACTTAGTTTCCGATTTGTGCGCAATCCCACTATAAGTCTATGATCGCCTCCATTACCAGTAAATACAAAAATCTATAAATATATCCCGTAGTTTGTAGACACTATAACTCTTGCACAAACCAATCAATATACACTTATTGGGATTTTTTTTACCAAAAATATGTAGCAGAATACACATTTTCCTACATTTTTTTTTAGGAAATTCGATTTTTTTTATTGGATATGTTTTATTGCAGAAAAGTAAAAAAAAAAAAAAAAAATATATATATATATATATATATATATATATATATATATATATATATATATATATATATATATATATATATATATATATAAACTTTTTTTTACTCAGTTTAGGCCGATACGTATTCTTCTACATATTTTTGGTAAAAATAAAAAAAAATAAAAAAAATCGCAATCGGCGTTTGATTGGTTTGCGCAAAAGTTATAGCGTCTACAATATAGGGGGTCGTTTTATGGCATTTTTATAAAAAATTTTTTTTTACTAGTAATGGTGGTGATCAGCGATTTTTTTTCGTGACTGCGACATTATGGCGGACACATCGGACACTTTTGACACATTTTTGGGACCATTGTCATTTTTACAGCAATCAGTGCCATAAAGATGCACTGGTTACTGTAAAAATGACACTGGCAGTGAAGGGGTTAACCACTAGGGGCACTGAAGGGGTTAAGTGTGCCTAGGGGAGTGATTACTACTGTGTGGGGGCGTGGCTACGAGTGACACGTGACCGATCTCCGCTCTGATTACACAGAGCGGAGATCGGTGACATTGTCAGTAGGCGAGCGGGGAGATGTTGTGTTTACACTAACATCTCCCCGCTCCATGCCTCCGTGAGACGATCGCGGGGATCCCCGCGGCGATCGAGTCCGCGGGAACCGCGGTCCGACTCACGGGGGAGGGCAGGGGGACGCGAGCGCGGCAGCGCGCGCGACGTCAGGCAGTTAAAGGGGACGTACAGGTATGTGATTGTGCCTGTACGAGCCATTCTGCCGACGTATATATACAGTGGCTGGTCCTTAAGCGGTTAAATTGTCGCAAAAAATAAAAACCGCAGGAGGTGATCAAATACCACCAAAAAAAAAAAAAAATTGTGGGGGGGGAAAAAAAGAGGACATCAATTTTATTTGGGTACAGCGCGTGGTTAAAGAGACGTTGGAGAAGGGCGGGGGGGACAAAATACATAGAATGATGAATGTGCCTGGAATTCAAATTTTGGCAAAAAGAACATTTACTCCTCTGCTCTAGAACATTACTCATACTGGAAATGAAAAGAAAAGCAGCCAAGCACCTACCTGGGTTTGTGGAAGCGCCAAATCAAACGGAATGTAGGTGTCCTTTCCCAAAATCTTCGCTACCCGCGCGCCATACGTGTGATCACCAAGAATTGGACAAAACTTCAGGGTGCATTGAACCATCAGCTGCTCTCTGAAGACTGAAAATAAAAGTAACAATAATGATAAATGCAAATTTACTTCCCTAAAAGGAGCAATAACATTTTTACATGGCGAGCCAAAGATAATGTTCAACACCCTGGGGGGGCGTTTACTGAATGCAATATTTTTTTTTAGAAAACATTGCATGCAATATTCAAAGTGTCCACTCCCTGCACCTAAACAGGAAGTTCCGCTTTTAAGAATCCTTTTATTTTGTTTGGGGAGGGGGGGGGGGGGAGCGGGTACCTAGTTTGGGGGGGGGGGGGTACAGGCTCCCTCTTCCGCTGGAATCACCTAGGCCATATCCTGCCCGCCGGGCCATTTCATGCGGCCCTCACACCTCTCCTGCAGCTGCGGCACCCCCTCGTCTTCTCCCCCACCTTATCTGGACAGTTGGCAGCAGAGGGGAGGACAGAACCCCTCTGGCAGACCCTGTGCCACAGAAAGGCTCATCTCCACCTGCCTCCGTTCCATCTCAGCAGTTGGCAAAAGAGGAGGAGGACAGAGCTCCTCCTACAGATCCTGCGCCTCTCTATGCAGCTGCATCACCCTTTAGGCTTTATGTACACGGGACATTTTTACAACCTCTCCTGAACGATTTAACTTGACAGATAGTAACCCACGTTTAAAACGTCCGTTTTGCCGCGTTTACATGCCGCGTTTTAGAAGCATTTAAAAAAATATATATAATTTTTTATTTTTTTTTTGTAAATGGGCAAAAACGAAAAAAGCCTATAAAGCGAAACGCGCCTAAATGTGGGTTACCGCGCTTGATGTCTGAACTCATTTTTTTGCCTTCAAAGAAAAGCCAATAAAACGCAACTGCCTAATAACGACAGTAAACGACCCTGTGTACATGTATGGACACATAAGATAACATTGAATGAGTTCAGGGGCAATTGAAAAGAGTGTCCAACTGCCTCTAAATGTACGTTTAGCAGCAGCAGTGTACAGGGGGCCTTAAGGCCCGTACACACGGTCTGACTTTTTGCCAACAAACTTCAAAATGAGCAAGTTTTTCAAAAAATCCTACCGTGTGTACGCTCCATCGGACAAACTATTTCGGTTTTCATCGGACAAAAGTTCGCTCTGCAAACGGACAAACTTTTCGGCAACAAAAGTCCGATGGAGCAAAGTCCTGCCGTGTGTTCAGAAATCCATCGGACTTTTGTCCGAAGTACAAATACGCATGCCCAGAACCAATGTTAAAATCAACCAACAATAGCAGAAGTTGACCAAAGGGTGGCGGTAAAGAGCAGAAAAACCACGTGATGTTGGGAGAGTTTTGGGAAAGTCTGCAGAAAAGTCCTGCCGTGTGTATGCTATGACTATGCTCGGGCCAACTCCCTTCGGACAAAAATCCACAGAAAAGTTTGTTTGAAGTACAACTGCGTGTACGAGGCTTGAGACTCCGCATTCAGCAGACTCCAGCAGCTGACTCCAGCCCTCCTCGGGTCCACCTCCAGACCCTGCCCTTGCTGCTTCCCAGCTCCACCCCCCAGCTTCTTCTCGGCAGCAGCTCAAGATAAGGTGTACTGTGATGTAAGGAAGGGTGGGGTACTCTTGACATCTGATATAAGGGGGGGGGGGGGGGGTGCTCTGATCTAGTTAGTCTTACAGATACAACTGGCCCTTTCAGGGCAACCACAATGCTGATGCAGCCCGCAATGAAAAATATAGTTTGAAACCCCTTGGCCTATGTCATTCCACCGGAAGTTCTTCTCAACCCCCCCCCCCCCCCCCCCCCAGCCTCTTGGCACACATCACAAGTCTCAAGAGGCTGCAAGACCATTAAAGAACAGCGCGGCCCGTGCATGTGCAGTGGAAAGCCACAAGGAATCACAGCCTTCCACAATGGTGTCAGGGACCTGAAGACCAGCGAAGAGCCGCCCCGGGTGAGGATGGCTCTGGATCCCTTTTATTTAAAAGTCAGCAGCTACAGTATTAGTAGCTGCTGATTTAAATTTGTTGCCTAGAGACCGAAGAACAGCTTTAAATACCGCATTTGCTTTGGGTCCCCCTTAATCCATACCACAACCTCTGGATCTGTTATGAATTTTGTGGGGGAACCCCCAAATCCATTATTTTATTATTAAACACTGTCCCTGGCTCTAGGTTTACATTCACCTGCCAGCCCGGAATGCCAGTATTAATGCCGCTAGTATAGTAATACTACTGCTAAATATTAAACTTCCCACTGCAAATGGAGGTCCAGTCTCTGATAACACAAGGATTAAAAAAAATGCATTAAATACCACAAAATAAAAAAATTAATTAGTAACTCCGCTTTTGTTGAGAGAAAAAAAACAAAAAAACAATTCTGATCTATGTACATTGCAAGGATGATGTGTGGGGGAGGTGCTTTGACTGGGGAAAGACAGAGACCTCTCACAGAACGATTATCTGCCTTGTTTACATAGGCAGACTGCTGTTTTGCCCCTCCTGAAAACAATCAGCTGCGTCCAATCACAGCGGGAGCGGGGTTGCCGGCAGCGCGCACGTGCCCCAGACCCGGTGCACAAAATTAAGTACAGGTACGTGATTTTGCACAGGAGGGCCGCCCTGCCGCACTATATCTGCGTGGAGCAGTCCTTAAGCGGTTAATTGAACAAGCCAACGTACGAAGCCGATTGGCTGCCATGCACAGCTGCACCTGATTTTGCACTCTCCAGTTTTAGTAAATCAACACCATTGTGTTTTCAACCACGCCTGTGCTGCCACTGCCTGCTGTCCACATTACAAAGTGCAGTACGGGGGTTCTGTCCACATTACAAAGTGCAGTACGGGGGTTCTGTCCACATTACAAAGTGCAGCACGGGGGTTCTGTCCACATTACAAAGTGCAGCACGGTGGTTCTGTCCACATTACAAAGTGCAGTACGGGGGTTCTGTCCACATTACAAAGTGCAGCACGGGGGTTCGGTCCACATTACAAAGTGCAGCACGGGGGTTCTGTCCACATTACAAAGTGCAGCACGGGGGTTCTGTCCACATTACAAAGTGCAGCACGGGGGTTCTGTCCACATTACAAAGTGCAGTACGGGGGTTCTGTCCACATTACAAAGTGCAGCACGGTGGTTCTGTCCACATTACAAAGTGCAGTACGGGGGTTCTGTCCACATTACAAAGTGCAGCACGGGGGTTCTGTCCACATTACAAAGTGCAGCACGGTGGTTCTGTCCACATTACAAAGTGCAGTACGGGGGTTCTGTCCACATTACAAAGTGCAGCACGGGGGTTCGGTCCACATTACAAAGTGCAGCACGGGGGTTCTGTCCACATTACAAAGTGCAGCACGGGGGTTCTGTCCACATTACAAAGTGCAGCACGGGGGTTCTGTCCACATTACAAAGTGCAGTACGGGGGTTCTGTCCACATTACAAAGTGCAGCACGGGGGTTCGGTCCACATTACAAAGTGCAGCACGGGGGTTCTGTCCACATTACAAAGTGCAGCACGGTGGTTCTGTCCACATTACAAAGTGCAGCACGGGGGTTCTGTCCACATTACAAAGTGCAGCACGGGGGTTCGGTCCACATTACAAAGTGCAGCACGGGGGTTCGGTCCACATTACAAAGTGCAGCACGGGGGTTCGGTCCACATTACAAAGTGCAGCACGGGGGTTCTGTCCACATTACAAAGTGCAGCACGGGGGTTCTGTCCACATTACAAAGTGCAGCATGGGGGTTCTGTCCACATTACAAAGTGCAGTACGGGGGTTCTGTCCACATTACAAAGTGCAGCACGGGGGTTCGGTCCACATTACAAAGTGCAGCATGGGGGTTCTGTCCACATTACAAAGTGCAGTACGGGGGTTCTGTCCACATTACAAAGTGCAGCACGGGGGTTCGGTCCACATTACAAAGTGCAGCACGGGGGTTCTGTCCACATTACAAAGTGCAGCACGGGGGTTCGGTCCACATTACAAAGTGCAGCACGGGGGTTCTGTCCACATTACAAAGTGCAGCACGGGGGTTCTGTCCACATTACAAAGTGCAGCACGGGGGTTCTGTCCACATTACAAAGTGCAGCACGGGGGTTCGGTCCACATTACAAAGTGCAGTACTGGGGTTCCAGGACAGGCAGACGCCTCGTCACCGACTATCATGGAGTCTGCAGACCATTTATAATGTACCTGTCATGGGCTGCAGCTGTAGTAAAGAACAACCATCCGCAGAATCCAGAACCTTATAGAGTGTCCGCGTCTCCTTCACCTCTCTCCTCTCCAGGCTCCCTCTGGATGGATCCGTCACTGGAATGACCTGTACAATAAATATGAACTGTACCTAAACCACATAGAACAATAATCAACAGACCCCAATCTGCTTAGATCACGCCTCCTCCTCCCTCAGCAACATGCTAATGACATATTTTAGTAAAATCTTTACATTTTCATGACATACCTTACTTTAGACCCAGTGACATTATCACTAGGTATCTGTGCTTCTCTATGCAATACCGTCAGATCAGCGCCTTGATGACTGGATGTCAGGTTGGATGAGTGGGTGTTCTCAGGCAGGGTTTATTTGTATATAGACTAGAAGTTGACATCATTTTTTCAGGGCCGATACCAATACAGATTTTTCGGCTGCCTTTCAGGCCGATAGCCGATGTCAGGTGCCGATATTCTGTACGTCGCCGTCACCTGCAACCAAATGCAGCATGTCCCTCGCACCGTCACCTGCCACCCAGATGCAGCATGTCACCTGCCACTGTTACCTGCCACCCAGATGCAGTGTGTGACCTGCCACTGTCACCTGCCACCCAGATGCAGTGTGTCACCTATATACAGCGTGTCATTTGCCACGTCACCTGCCACCCAGATGCAGCGTGTCACTTGCCACCCAGATGCAGCGTGTCACTTGCCACCCAGATGCAGCGTGTCACTTGCCACCCAGATGCAGCGTGTCACTTGCCACCCAGATGCAGCGTGTCACCTGACACTGTCACCTGCCACCCATATGCAACATGTCACCTGCTACCCAGATGCAGCGTGTCACCTGCCACCTATATGCAGCGTGTCATTTGCCACCGTCACCTCCCACCCAAATGCAGCGTGTCACCTGCCACCATTACCTGCCACCCAGATGCAGCGTGTCACCTGCCACTGTCACCAGATGCAGCGTGTCACCTGCCACTGTCACCAGATGCAGCGTGTCACCTGCCACTGTCACCAGATGCAGCGTGTCACCTGCCACTGTCACCAGATGCAGCGTGTCACCTGCCACTGTCACCAGATGCAGCGTGTCACCTGCCACCCACATGCAGCATGCCCCTTGCCACTGTCACCTATATGCAACATGTCACCTGCCACCCAGATGCAGTGTGTCACTTGCCACGGTCACCTGCCACCCAGATGCAGCGTGTCACTTGCCACTGTCATCCAGATGCAGCGTGTCACTACTTACACTACTTCTGGCAGCCTCTCCCAAGCAGCGTCCGAGCGGGTAAACTGCCACACGCAGGTGGTGAGAGATGACGTTACCATCTCTCTTCTTGCCCATGGCTGCAGCTCTGTCAAGAGCAGCCTTCGCGGCCCTGCTGTAGGGGTGTAACAGCTGTGATGTGGAGGTGAGAAGTGAGAGATGATGTCATCTATCTGCTGCCCACTGCAGCACTGACAGGGATTGGCAGAGAGACTGCAGCGAGCACCGCATGGGGATAAGGGTAGGAGGTCTGCCCAATAATCGTCAATATCGGTACTTTTCTGACCGATACCAATAATTTGAAAAATTTTAACTATCGGCCGCTCTGATAAAATCGGTCAACTCCTAATGTAGACCCCCACCCTAGATAACAACCCACAACATGTGATGCTGAGCCTCCATGATAGGAAAACTGAAATCCAATGAATGAAATGGGCGGCTCCGGGGCAGTCAGGCTGGGGAGGAAGGGGGTTAAAGACACTGCGGGTCAATTTACTAAACCTGTAACGTGAAAAATCTGGTGCAGTTGTACAGAGAAACCAATCAGCTTCCAGGTTTTAATGTCAAAACTTAATGGAACAAACTGACATTAGGAGCTGATTGGCTACAATGCACAGCTGTACCCGATTTTACACTCTCCATTTTTAGAAAAATGAATCCCTTAGCGTCTTCAGCCCCCTTCCTCCCCAGCCCAACTGTCCCTGGCCCACCTCTTTCATTCATTAGATTTCAATGTCCTCCAGCCAGAAAATGAGGTGGGCACTATCCAACTTGATTCTAATGAACAATGGGAGAAGCTCACAGTGTGCAGTGAAATCAGAGTAAGCAATTAAAGTCAGGAGAGGAACCCGTATAACTGTACAAGACTGAAGGGAAGGCCGGAGTTCAGCTTTAACCACCAAAGGGCCACAAGCTGTTCAAATCCACGGAGACATCAAATCAACTTACCAGCCTTAGATCTTTAATATCTTCCTCCTTCAGAGCCACTTTTACATCGCCCTCCGCTGGGTGTGGCACTCCCAATGTGATCGCACTGAAAAATAAGAGGCCATTACTACCTGCAAGGAGTTTGCATGTTCTCCCTGTGCCTGCATGGATTTCCTCCGGGTACTCCGGTTTCCCCCAACACCCCAAAGACATGCGGGTGGGTTATATGGCTCCTGTACGTTTTAGGGACCTTAGATTGTAAGCTGTTTGAGGCAGGGACTGATGTGAATGTACAATATATACAGTATCTCACAAAAGTAAGTACATCCCTCACGTTTTTGAAAATATTTCATTATATCTTTTCATGTGACAACACTGAAGAAATGACCCTTTGCTACAATGTAAAGTAGTGAGTGTACAGCTTGTATAACAGTGTAAATTTGCTGTCCCCTCAAAATAACTCAACACACAGCCATTAATGTCTAAACCGCTGGCAACAAAAGTGAGTACACCCCTAAGTGAAAATGTCCAAATTGGGCCCAAAGTGTCAATATTTTGTGTGGCCACCATTATTTTCCAGCACTGCATTAACCCTCTTGGGCATGGAGGTCACCAGAGCTTCACAGGTTGCCACTGGAGTCCTCTTCCCCTCCTCCATGATGACATCACAGAGCTGGTGGATGTTAGAGACCTTGCGCTCCTCCACCTTCCGCTTGAAGCCCCACAGATGCTCAATAGGGTTTAGGTCTGGAGACATGCTTGGCCAGTCCATCACCTTTACCCTCAGCTTCTTTAGCAAGGCAGTGGTCATCTTGGAGGTGTGTTTGGGGTCGTTATGTTGGAATACTGCCCTGCGGCCCAGTCTCTGAAGGGAGGGGATCATGCTCTGCTTCAGTATGTCACAGTACATGTTGGTATTCATGGTTCCCTCAATGATCTGTAGCCCCCCAGTGCCGGCAGCACTCATGCAGCCCCAGACCATGAGACTCCCACCACCATGATTAACTGTAGGCAAGACACTCTTGTCTTTGTTCTCCTCACCTGGTTGCCGCCACACACGCTTGACACCATCTCACTCATCAGACCACAGGACATGGTTCCAGTAATCCATGCCCTTAGTCTGCTTGTCTTCAGCAAACTGTTTGCAGTCTCTCTTGTGCATCATCTTTAGAAGAGGCTTCCTTCTGGGACGACAGCCATGCAGACCAATTTGATGCAGTGTGCGGCGTATGGTCTGAGCACTGACAGGCTGACCCCCCCCACCCCTTCAACCTCTGCAGCAATGCTGGCAGCACTCATATGTCTATATCCCAAAGATAACCTCTGGATATGATGCTGAGCACATGCACTCAACTTTTGGTCGACCATGGCGAGGCCTGTTCTGAGTGGAACCTGTCCTGTTAAACCGCTGTATGGTCTTGGCCACCATGCTGCAGCTCAGTTTCAGGGTCTTGGCAATCTTCTTTTAGCCTAGGCCATCTTTATGTAGAGAAAGAATTCTTTTTTTCAGATCCTCAGAGTTCTTTGCCATGAGGTGCCATGTTGAACTTCCAGTGACCAGTATGAGAGAGTGAGAGCGATAACACCAAATTTAACACTCCTGCTCCCTATTCACACCTGAGACCTTGTAACACCAACGAGTCACATGACACCGGGGAGGGAAAATAGCTGATTGTGACCAATTTGGACATTTTTACTTAGGAGTTTACTCACTTTTGTTGCCAGCGGTTTAGACATTAATGGCTGTGTTGAGTTATTTTGAGGGGACAGCGAATTTACACCGTTATACAAGCTGTACACTCACTACTTTACATTGTAGCAAAGTGTAATTTCTTCAGTGTTGTCACATGAAAAGACGTAATAAAATATTTACAAAAAATGTGAGGGGTGTACTCACTTCTGTGAGATACTGTAAAGTATAATATATATGCAAGTTGTCAACACTATATAAATAAATAAAATAAACATTCATTCCAATAGTAAGGTCTGCAGGACATGAACAATCTTCAAGAAGACATTGTACCTGCGCATAAAATGAACACAAGGGGGCGCCAGCTAAGTGCAGCATTAATAGGTTTATTATGCTTAAAAATCCAATGGCAAACTCACAGAAATATAAAATCAGCTTATTTGCAGCCACGCCACATTAGATGGAGGCTGTCCACCGGAAGAGCCACTTGTGACAGCAAACAGCGTGTTGTCAGTGAGGAAACCAAGGCCAATGCACCAGGAAGTGAGGAGAGCCACTATGGAACACAGGGCAGGATTTGACGTCACACCTGGTGGGGGCTGGTTGCAGATAAGCTCTTTGATTTTGCATTTGGCTTTTTAAAGCAGTTGTGCGGTTGTATTACAGGAAGCCAAAGGCTCACACTGGATTACTGCACAGATCTGGAAGAAATACACAAAAGATCACCAAGATTCAGGGAAGAATACACATGACAAATGTATATAGGCAGTATTTACCTATCCCAGGGTTAAGCTTTAGGGCTAACCCATACATGTACAATCTTGGATCACAGAGCAGCCACAGCGATTGAATGCTCCGGCCGCTCGGCGCTGCTGGCTAGGGGGCAGTGTGGTGCACAAATCAGCACACCGCCCTGTCTTTTTTTTTGTACCGGCTTTATTTGAAGTGTACAAAATGTACACTTCATTCACTGCAATGTTGGGCAGCGCGATCATTGCAGTGTGATTTGGGTGGTGCGCTGCAATAAATGCAGCACGTTTGCATTTTAGCGCAGTCCTAGGCTGCCTTGCTGTGTGAATGAGACACATGGGGAACAATTGTTTGCTGTGTGTCCCTGCAGTGACAGGTGTTTTACCATGCAGTACATTTGTGAAGTGGCCCTAAGGCTACTTTCACACTGAAGCGCTGGCGGTATAGCGGCGCTAGTTTTAGTGCCGCTATACCATCGTTTTTGCCCCGATTTTCGGGCGCTAGCGGGGAGATTTTAACCCCCGCTAGCGGCCGAAAAAGGGTTAAAAAACGCACGCAATAACGCCTCTTTGCGGCGTTTTGGAGGCGCTACCCCATTAATTTCAATGGGCAGGGGCGCTATAGGAGCGGTATTTTTATGGTTCCTATCGCACCTCAAAGATGCGGCTTGCAGGAGTTTTTTTACCCTCCTGCAAGCGCACTGCACAAAGTAGCGGCTTTTTCAGGACGCTTTTGCGGGCGCTATTTTTAGCGCAGTGTCGCCTGCAAAGTGCCTCAGTGTGAAAGGGGCCTTAACTAAAACAGTTGCTTTGCCCTATCCTATACAGGTACACTTGGATTTTTTGGCATCATACATAGCTAGGGTTGTCCCGATACCACTTTTTTTATGACTACAAGTAACGATACTTTTTTTCAATCAATCAATCGCTGATACTGATTACTGATCCTTTTTTTAAATGTTGTTATGTGACAGTGGCACGTGTCAGCAGTTTTTTTTTTACAATTTTTTACAATGCTTTTTTTTATTTTATTTTTATTTTAGGGGGGGTTTGGGGAGGACGGTGTCTGTGTGTTTTTGATTTTAATTTTTATTATTTATTGCTTTTTTTTTTTTTTTTATCCGCCCTGTTGGGGGGCTTTTGGTGAGATATCAGGGGTCTTAACAGTCCCCTGATATCTCCCCCTTGAGACAGAGAAAGAGACTGAGGACAGAGATTCCCCAGTCCCTTTCTCAGCAGCCTCAGCTGCACTGAAAATGAATGGTGAGGAGACAGCGGCTCCTCTCCATTCATAGACTGAGACATCGTAATCACAGGTTACAATGTTTCAGTTATGTGAATGAACAGAGTCAGTGACTCTGTTCATTCGGAAAAGGAAGGACGATATAGAGGGGGACAGCAGCAGAACGGAGGGGGACTGGAGGAGGATGCGGGGACAGTCAACAGTGATCGGTGGGGGAGTTACAAGCACCGATCACCCTGTATAGATTTCACTAAAGCAGCTGAAAGCTGTGACAGGGAGAAACGGCTTTATTGAAATCTATACAGCGGTGATCAGTGCTTGTAACTCCCTCCGCGCACCGATCACCGCTGACTATCCAGGTATCGGGTGAAGCATCGGAGCATTTGCCCGGGTACAAGTACTTGGGCAAATGCTCGGTATCTGTAGCGATACTAGTATCAGTATTGGGACAACCCTATACATAACGCTTGGACATCTTGGGTACCATTTACAGGACCAGAGGACACAAACTTACCGGAATGTTGTAAGTGGTTTCTTTTCTTTGCGACACTGAGAATAAAAATCTTCAAAGTTCTTGGTTGTCACATGGCAGGTGGAGAGAAGGACGAGGCCGGAGCTTTCCCTACAGGAGAAAGAAGAAGAGAAGATCACAGACATCCATCAGAAGTGCCTTCTTGGGAGTTCTACATCCTGGTGGGCTGGGTTGTAAAGCCGGCCATACACCAGTAGAATTTCTTTCGAAAATGTTAATTTTTGGAACGTTCGTTCCATTTACTAATGACTAGTGTGGTCAAGTTGATGTTTTTTTTTTAACCTTATTGATGAGAATATTCGAAGGAGGCTCTTGGGAGGAGCTGTGCAAATATCAAAATACCATCAGGGGTGTCGGCAGGTAGGCTGTAATTGCATGTAGACCGCCATTGGTAATGCCGAGTGTCTGAAATTGAAATAACTGAATTTCAATGAATTATGGGGCCGGCCAGGGACGGGACAGTCAGGCTGGGGAGAAAAGGGCTAGAGGATGCTTGTGACAGACCCAACCGGGACAGGGGCTTTTGGAGGGGACTTCCGGGTAGCCTCTTGCCTACTGACTATGGGTCCTGGCATTTGAGGGAGCATTCAGAAAAAGATGTCCTGTTATATAATGCAAGATGATATGTTATTACCACATGTAACAATCAAGGAAGCCAACCTGAGATTCAGTGAGAAGATGGATATGGAAAGAAAGCTGGTTAATGAGATCTGTTGCCGGACTGTCTGGGGTGGTCACTCCCTGACTAATCAAGGCTTGTCTAGGGGTCTAGCTGTTGATTAGCTTACTGTTGATTAGATCACTGTTTAATTAGGTTACTGTTAGCTGTTCATTAGATGTACTGTTAGGCTGGCCATACATGTTCAATCTTCTTGTAGATTTGCCAAAAACCATATAATATGTGGTCAAACAAACTAAACAACTTTCAATTGTATTCAATTAGGCAGGCCCTTGCACTACATAGTTTAACCACTTAAGGACCAGCCACTGTATATATACACACGTCGGCAGAATGTCTCATACAGGCACAATCACGTACCTGTACATCCCCTTTAACTGCCCGCCATCGGGGTCGCGCTCGCGACCCCCCTGCCTTCCCCGTGAGTCGGACCGCGGGTCCCGCGGACTCGATCGCCGCGGGAATCCCCGCGATCGTCTCACGGAGGCATGGAGCGGGGAGATGTTAGTGTAAACACAACATCTCCCCGCTCACCTACTGAGAATGTCACCGATCTCCGCTCTGTGTAATCAGAGCGGAGATCGGTGATGTGTCACTCGTAGCCACGCGCCTACACAGTAGTAATCACTCCCCTAGGCACACTTAACCCCTTCAGCGCCCCTACTGGTTAACCCCTTTACTACCAGTGTCATTTTTACAGTAACCACTGATCGCTGTAAAAATGACAATGGTCCCAAAAATGTGTCAAAAGTGTCCGATGTGTCCGCCATAATGTCGCAGTCACGAAAAAAAAAAAAAAAAAGCCATAAAACTACCCCCTATATTGTAAACACTATAACTTTTGCGCAAACCAATCAATAAACGCCGATTGCGATTTTTTTTACCAAAAACATGTAGAAGAATACGTATCGGCCTAAACTGAGGAAAAAAAAAAATGTTTTTTTTTATATATTTTTGGGGGATATTTATTATAGCAAAGAGTAAAAAATATTGCATTTCTTTCAAAATTGTCGCTCTATTTTTGTTTATAGCGCAAAAAATAAAACCCGCAGAGGTGATCAAATACCACCAAAAGAAAGCTCTATTTGTGGGAAAAAAAGGACGTAAATTTTGTTTGGGAGCCACGTCGCACGACCGCGCAATTGTCAGTTAAAGCGATGCAGTGCCGAATCTCAAAAAGGGGCCTGGTCCGGGGCTTAAGTAGTTAAGGTAAATCTAAAGGAAAATTGTAAAAGATAATTGAACATGTATGGCCAGCCTAAGATGTGATGATGATATTACTGTTTAAAGTTTGCATTGTTTAGGATAATGTGATCAAGCTCTGATTTTGTGTGGTATATATTCTGTGTAGTCTTTCAATAAGGAGTTCAGTTTGCACCTAATCTAGTGTCGTCTAGTTCTTGGGTGCAATATTCAGCAAAAATACCTGATTCCTGGTTCCAGAGTGAAGGAAGCTGTATCTTGGCCGAGGCACCCAGGCGGTCTTTCACAATGCTGGATGTCCTCCAGCCAGGAAATAAAGCGGGCTCTATCAGCCTTGCTGCAGCTCCTAGTGCACATTCTGGAAAGCTCACAGTGTGCAGTGAAATCGGAGTAAGCAATTACAGTCCAGGAGAGGAGCCTATACAACCGTGCAAGACTGAAGGGAAGGCTGGAGACTGTAAGAATGCGCTAACAATATAACATACGTACTTTGGTGCTGCTTTCACAATATGCAGTTCAGGTTTGATCTCCAACAACTGCTGTAGATCTGGAAGTATGGACACCAGAGAGATCTCCTCTGAAGTTCCTGCAGAAAAAGGAAACATTGTTAACAGGAAATGAGACTAGATGACATCACTGCGTCACAGGGAAGGATGTGATTGGCCAATACAGACACTCCGTGTCAATAGCCATCAGGAATAGAGAGGACGAATCTTCCCCGCATTATAAACTCCAAAGAGGGTCCCAGTATTCTGCACTCTATCCAAAAAAAAGAAATGGCTTTAGACACTTTAGAGGGTTAGTTTAGGTTAAAAAGATGACCCAATACCCTATACCCCCTCCCTACCTCCCACCCTCCAGTCCCCGCTGTACTTACCTCCATGAGTGATGATCCGTCAGTACCCAGGCAGCCGCTGTAGCAGTCTGGGGATTAGAAATCCTCACTATTATACCTCTTCTGTCTGCAGGGATTCCGGGATGGATCCGAGTAATACTCTGTGCGGTGCTGACCAATCAGAATCGATCTGATTCATCCCGAAGACGCTGCAGAGAGCAGAGCAGGGATTTCAAATCCTCAGACCGCTATACTGGTTGCCTCGGCACTGACAGCTTATCACACAAAGAGTAAGTAAAGCAGGGACCGGGGATGTGGGGAAGGTGTACAGGCAGTCCCCGAGTTCCGAACACAATAAGGACTGTAGGTTTGTTCGTAAGCCCCCTTTCACACTGGGGCGGAAGCGGTAAAGCGCCGTTATTTTTAGCGGCGCTTTACCGCTAATTTCACGGCGGTATTCGGCCGCTAGCGGTGCGGTTTTACCCCCCCGCTAGCGGCCGAAAAAGGGTTAAAAACCACCGCAAAGCGCCTCTACAGAGGCGCTATGCCGGCGGTATAGCCGCGGTGTCCCATTGCTTTCAATGGGCAGGAGCGGTAAACCGCTCCTTCACCGCTCTAATGATGCGGCTAGCAGGACTTTTTTTTCCGTCCTGCTAGCGCACCGTTCCAGTGTGAAAGCAGGTCGGTTTGCAGACGCTATTTTTAGCGCAATAGCGCCTGCAAACCGCCCCAGTTTGAAAGGGGTCTAAGTGGAATTTGTTCGTAAGTCGGAACACTGCTTGCAAGTGTAACTTCCGATGTGCAAGGATGTGGGATGTTCCGGGCGCTTCTAGGGCTCTTCTGGCCATGCAGTACTGCAGTGTGGGACGTGGCAAGATAGCTGCTCGAAGGTATCCAGGACCAGCGTGGAGCACAAGACGCCGGCATTGAGGCCATTCGTAAAACAGGAGTCGTTTAAGTCGGGGACTGCCTGTATGGTGTAAGTTCAACTTTTTATTTTTTTCTGAAAGGGTGAACATACACTTCAAAGTTGAACTTCAGGCAGAATTTTTTTTATTTATTTCAATATATTCCTCAATAGCCAGAGAGAAATAAAAGGGGGGCGGAGACAAGACCAGTCACTCTGCACAAGGAAAGAGCGCAGAAGTGAGCGGTCGTTATTAGGCTACTTTCACACTGAAGCGATGGATGCGCTGGCGGTATAGCAGCGATATTTTTAGCGCTGCTATACCATTGTTTTTGCTGCGATTTGCAGGAGATAGCGGGGTGATTTTAACCCCCCCGCTAGCGGGCGGAAAAGGGTTAAAAACGCCTGCAAAAACGCCTCTTTGCGGCATTTTGGAGGCGCTACCCCATTGATTTCAATGGGCAGGGGCGCTATAGGAGCAGTATTTTTACCGCTCCCATCGCGCCTCAAAGATGCGGCTTGCAGGAGTTTTTTTACCATCCTGCCAGCGCACCGCTCCAGTGTGAAAGCCCTCGGGGCTTTCACACTGGATACAAAGTAGGGGGCTTTTTCAGGGCGATTTGCAGGCGCTATTTTTAGTGCAATAGCTCATGCAAAGCGCCTCAGTGTGAAAGGGGCCTTGCAGGAAGTACTGCACAGATCTGGGAGAAATGCACAAAGCACATCAAGATTCATCGGAACATACACAAGATGAATGGATTTAGACAATATTTGCTTATTCCGGAGTTCAGCTTTAAAGATTCCTGATCAGATCTCTGGTTTACATCAATGTGGAGTGTGGGCAGGTTGTCATTATTATATACATTGGGTGCGTACCTGCAATCGACAGTCCTTGTGGTTTGTTAATGGCGAGGAGCGGACCTGAAAAACAGGACAATGTTGCAGTCAGTAAAGACAAAATAAAAAGCATATTCTAGATTTAAATAGGAGAACATTAGGAGCCGGTTCACACCAGTTGCAGTGCAGGAACATACGTGGAAGTGCGTGATTTCCCACACCGCGTGGAACATGCTGCCGGAGCGTGAGTTCCATCAATTTCAAATTGCGCCCCAATGCATCTTGGAAATGTGGTTGCCAGGGGCATAGCTACAGGGGTCGCAATTGTGACCAGGCCCCATCTGTACATATGGCCGATGCCAGCATAGGCAGCTGGATGGGTAGGAGTACCAGCGCCCGGGTGGCTGGAGGACGGGGGTGGGTAGCATAGCTCCCTGCTCTACTGCACTGGCTGCTCTTTAGTCTCACATTCCCCGCCCGTGTTCTCAGCGCCTCCTCCGGGCAGGGCCGGTGCTACCACTAGGCAAAATAGGCAGCCGCCTAGGGCGCCCGGCCACTGGTGTTCCTACTCTCTTCAACAAGCAACTAAGTCTCAGCATCAGCCGCCGCTCCGTTCGCACATAGTGTCAGAGACGCAGCGGTGGCAGAGGACTGCGTTTGTGTGCCGACTCCTGAATGAATGGAAGCAAGCAAACATTCATTGATGGGTGCCGGCGAGGCTGCATTTTATGGACGCTTCATTAAAAAGGTGGATTATACATGGGCAGGGCAAAGGAGGTGGAGTCAGGGGTGGGGCCAAGGGGGCCTCAAAATGTGGTTTCTCCTAGAGTGTTAAAAATCCTTGCACCAGCCCTGCCTCCGGGTCCCTCTCTCCTGCCCCATGCAGAGCCGCTCAGTCCTGTGTCCTCCAGAGCCCCACCCCCTAGGGTTGCCACCTCATCCCTTTAAACCCGAACACACATGAATTACACAGGTTCTGAGGATAATTTAATGCAGAAAAGGCACCAAGTGCGTTTAATTACCACCTTAATCAGCCACAGAACCTGTGTAATTAATAAGTGTTCAGTCTTAAACGAATAAGGTGGCAGTCCTGCAGGGAAGATTTCCACAGAATCCAGCAACCTGCATATCAGTGAGCGCCCCCAGGCCTGGTAGAGCGCCGTTCTTTGCAGTTCACCTTCTCTGTAGACGACATTCTGAGCCAGATGCCGGCACAGTTCCTCCTTGCTGAGTTTACTGACGATGACGATCCCCGGGTTCCTCAGGATGCTGCATTGGTCTTCCTTCTGAACCTTCTTTGTTTTATCCGGTGTTTGCAGAACCTCCTGGTACCTATCACAAGGGAAACACCACTGTGATAAATATTCTTAATGTAACACCGGAACCTCACCTTCCTCTAGGTGTCCCAAGACCTCCCTCTAGGCGTCCCAAGACCTCCCTCTAGGCGTCCCAAGACCTCCCTCTAGGCGTCCCATGACCTCCCTCTAGGCGTCCCATGACCTCCCTCTAGGCGTCCCATGACCTCCCTCTAGGCGTCCCATGACCTCCCTCTAGGCGTCCCATGACCTCCCTCTAGGCGTCCCATGACCTCCCTCTAGGCGTCCCATGACCTCCCTCTAGGCGTCCCATGACCTCCCTCTAGGCGTCCCATGACCTCCCTCTAGGCGTCCCATGACCTCCCTCTAGGCGTCCCATGACCTCCCTCTAGGCGTCCCATGACCTCCCTCTAGGCGTCCCATGACCTCCCTCTAGGCGTCCCAAGACCTCCCTCTAGGCGTCCCAAGACCTCCCTCTAGGCGTCCCAAGACCTCCCTCTAGGCGTCCCAAGACCTCCCTCTAGGCGTCCCATGACCTTCCTCTAGGCATCCTATAGAGTGGACTGGACGTGCTGACATCGTCGCGTTGTTTGTGATTCTGAGCGAACGGACATTCGCAAGTCGGACGTTTTTTTCTGCTGTTTTTATCCTTCGTATTGTAAGTGAGTTTTTAGATTTAAATAAATGCCTTTCTATCCGATTTACACTATGGAAAGCTCTAATTTTTTGGGTGACATCCGAGCATTACTCATGACCACTGCATGATTGGGCATATTCAGCCATTTGCTCTACATCTCCCTCTCCTAACTGTGACCATCTTGGAGCTGCCGCCCGGGACCCTCTGGATAAAGGCCCAGGTTGGGTTAAGCCGCAAGCTCATTTAGCTTGCCTTGTGGTAAGCGTGCATTTTATTTGATGTTTCGATGCACAACTGGTGGTGGTGGAACACGCACTTTACCATTCAAGCTTACCTGTGTGGAATATGGACTATATACCTTCAGTTTGATTTGCACTGTGTATTGGAGTCGGTGGGCCCCAACAGGAAATCCAGAACCATAAACCATTAATAGTTTCTTGTATGCTTCCTGTTTCCAAAAGGGTCAGTTCACTTTAAAGTGATTTTTCAGTTGGAAGTGGAGCCTGGCGCTCAGAGTCACCCATTGGGTGACCATACAATCAGATTGTCTGGTGCATGGCTATGAAATCTCCCCGTCGCAGTGCCAAGCTCTGTTCCCGCCAACCTTTGTGTGCTACGGATCCTCCTGTTACATTCTTCATAAAATAAATAAGCCAGAAGGGATGGTGGGAACCCTTCAAATCGAGCACAACAGTGTACAGAGCCGGGAACTCAGTGCAGGGATGGTGGGAACCCCTAATAATGGGCACAGCTGGTATAAAGACCTGGGAACCCAGTAGAGAGAAGGTGGGAACCTTATATAATGGGCACAGCTGGTGCGTGGACCTGGGTACTCAGTACAGGGATGGTGGGAACCCCTTATAATGGGCACAGCAGTGTACAGACGTCTCATAATGGGCACAGCTGTGAGCTGCTGCGTGGACCTGGGTACTCAGTACAGGGATGGTGGGAACCCATTATAATGGGCACAGCGGTGTACAGACCTCTCATAATGGGCACAGCTGTGAGCTGGTGCGTGGACCTGGGTACTCAGTACAGGGATGGTGGGAACCCATTATAATGGGCACAGCGGTGTACAAACCTCTCATATGGGCACAGCAGGTATAAAGACCTGAGAACTCAGCACAGGGATGGTGGGAAGCCCTCATAATGGGCACAGCAGGTGTACAGGCCCGGGAACTAAGCACAGGGATGGTGAGAACCTCTCATAATGGGCACAGCAGGTATGCAGACCCAGGATCCCACTACAGGGATGGTGAGAACCTCTCATAATGGGTATAGCAGTTTACAGACCTCTCATAATGGGCATAGCGGGTATAAAGACCTGAGAACCCAGTACAGGGATGGTGGACACCTCATAATGGGCACAGCAGGTATACAGACCCAGGATCCCACTACAGGGATGGTGGGAACCTCTCATAATGGGTATAGCAGTTTACAGACCACTCATAATGGGCATAGCGGGTATAAAGACCTGAGAACCCAGTACAGGGATGGTGGGAAGCCCTCATAGTGGGCACAGCAGGTATACAGACCCGGGAACTAAGCACGGGATGGTGGACACCTCATAATGGGCACAGCAGGTATACAGACCCAGGATCCCACTACAGGGATGGTGGGAACCTCTCATAATGGGCACAGCTGGTGCATGGACCCAGGAACTCAGCACAGGGATGGTGGGAGCCCCATATAATAGGCACAGCTGGTGTACACACCTGTGAACTTACTGTAGAGATCTCACCAATGTCTACCAAATGCTGAAATATCAGTTTTGGGTGGAGGAACACATTCTTTATCTGCCTATCCATGCAGGATTTCCAGGCAGTGCACTCATACTGTCCTCTCATGTCACCTTCATGTCCCAGTAATCGGGTAATAAAAGGACTCACCAGGGCACTGAGTGCTCCCTCCTTGTAGAGGGGATCTGGAGGGCTGCAATGTGACGGATCAGCCCACACACAGGCAAACAGGTCCTCTTCCAGGGCAGAGCCATCCTCAGAGTCCCATCACCTTCCTCTACCAATCAGATGTCTGCACATGCTGCCTTCCTGGGAGCTGACATTTTCCTCCCCACTGAGCATGTGCCAACTGCAGCAGAGCATACTGGGAAATGTAGTTTTTTTTTAATATTCAATGTCTGCAAACCTGGAAAGATACTGTAGCTGGTCTTTTCTTTTCTTTTTTCCTTTTCTTTCCTTTCAAGAGCACTTGAAACCCCATTCTAATGTTCCCCATTTTTCAGCCTCCTGATCCTGCTGGAACTTGTAGTTCTACAAAAGAAGGAGGGGAGGGGGGGGATTTTGGGAGGGAGAGGATTTGAGCTGGGAGGGAGGATTAGTACTGGAAGAGGGGCGTGGATTTTTGTTTGGGCAGAATCGTGGTTTAGAATTCATGTTTAGGGGGTAAGTGTGAAGATTAGTGCTCACATTTTTTTTTTTTTGGGGGGGGGGGGGGGCGGGTTGATTTTTTCCCCCTAACACATAATGCTCATCATTATTGCTTATCGTGGGAGAAGAGGAGTGGAGACTCAGGAAATGCTTCTACCTGCCTGAAACAGACTGATGACATGACCTCAGCCTAAATCATTGGACTGGAGCTGCTTTTAAAGTACATATAACTAAAGGCAAAACTTTTGTTTTAGTTTAGGATAGAGTGGAGAGGGATTAGAACCCCTGTCAGTTTTTATTGCTGTCTCTGCCCCTGTTAAAGTGGTTGTAAACCCACTTTTGCAACTTGCACCTACAGGTAAACCTAGATTAAGGCTTACCTGTAGGTGCAAGAAATATCTCCTAAACTTACACGATTTAGGAGATATTTGCTAAAAATGACATTGCTCCGTGTCTACGGCGCATGCGCGCCGTAGACAACGGCACATTCATGGGGTTAATCCCATTCACAAATTCGGCTAAGTCCCAGCAATGCTTGGGCTTAGCCGAATTTGACGGCGCACGCGCGGAGTGATGTCTTTGCCGCTCCGGCCAATGACGGCGCCGGAGCGGCGCTGTGATTGGCTGGAGCGGCGATACCCGGAAGTAACATTCCGGCTATCACCGCAGCGATGGCTGCGGCTGAAGAGGGAGACGAGGACGGCTTCGGGGGCCCCGATCTAAGGTAAGTGATGCAAATTGAGCTATTATGCTAGTCATATTAGCTCATTATGCCTTTCTCTTACAGGTGGTTTAAAAAAAAAAAAAATGTTTTACTGTATAGGGGTTTACGACCACTTTAAGGAGAGTCACCCTCTCTATTTGTCCTGTTAACCATTATCATTGAAAGTGAAAGTAAAAGAAAATCCCACGTTTTGGGTTGTTCCCAGAAAAGTAAGGCCCCTTTCACACTGGGGCGGGCAGGAGCGGTGGCGGTATAGCAGCGCGATTTGCAGCGCTGCTATACCGTCGTTCTTACCGCGGTATGCGATCGTTAGGGGGGTGAATTTAACCCCCGCTAGAAGGCGAAAAAGGGTTAATACCGCCCGCAAACCGTGGCTATTGCCGCGGTTTGCGGGCGGTATTACCGCGGTGTCCCATTGATTTCAATGGGCACCCGCAATAAAGGAGCGGTGAACACACCGCTCCTTTACCGCTGTAAAGAAGCGGCTAGCAGGACTTTTGGAGCGGTCCTGCTAGCGCACCGCTTCAGTGTGAAAGCCTTCGGGCTTTCACATTGAAGGCTACAGGTACGAATTTTTCATGCGGTATAATAGCGCTATTATTAGCGCTAAACCGCATTAAAAAACGCCCCAGTGTGAAAGGGGCCTAAGGATTGGAAAACTTCCAATGGGGACACTAGTTCTGGTGGCCTGGGTGTCCCCAAGGAATTCCCTTAATCTGCAGGGGTTTCCTCTTACTTCCTGCTTGGCTATGGGACAGGAAGTGAAGGAAAATCTCCGCAATGGGACACAGATGCAACAAAATATAATCTGACAGGGGTTATAACCCTCCCTTAAGCCCTGTACACACGGCCGGGAATCCCGTCAGGAAAAAAATGACAGTTTTCCTGACGGGATTCCTGGCAAGCTTTTCTTGCTCGCCGAGTGTACACACGGCACATTCAAAAGAACCGCCGTTCTTTTGAATGGCAAGAACGCGGTGACGTCATTGACTACGATGAGCCTGCGCTCGTCACATTCGATGTCGTTGCCGCCATCTTGCTTCACCCCTTGTCAGCTACCGCGCATGCGTCGAAGTTTCATTGAGCATTCGCGGGTTAACCTGGAGACAGGTAAGCGTACACACTCACGGTTTTCTCGGCAGGAAACACTTGCTGAGAATCCCAACAAGAAAAATAGAGAGCAGGTTCTCTATTTTTCTCGTCGGGATTCCCGGCAGATTTCCAGATGAGAAACCACACACACAACCGGCTTTCTTGGCAAAAAGCTCTCCCAGCAGTTTTCTTGCTGCGAAAACCGGCTGTGTGTACAAGGTAACTCTATCCAAAATTGAAAAGAAAAAAGTTTTCCCTATAGTTCTACTTTATTGATAAAAGGTGGAGCTTTTCTAATAATTGATACTACTGCTGGGCATTGTGACATGTCAGGAATGGAATTATGGAGACTTGTAAAGATATTGAAAGGTCCACTTTAAAGAGGAACTGCAGTCTGCTCACATAATTTGTAATAAAAACATCTTTGCCATTCTGAAGCTTCCCTCCAACCACTTTGCATATTTTATATATACTGTGATTCTGTACTTGCCAAATATGCTGCAGAAATCTCCCTCCACTGAGTCTGGCTGCAGCCATTTTAACTGTGGGCAGATGAAGCTGCTGCCTGTTCACTTCCTGGATTTACACAGAGGCACCCCTGCAGCTCTCATGGGCCCTCTTATGACTCATCCCCCCTCCCTTCCTGGCAAACTCTCAGGAGAGTGAGAGAGAGAGCTGTGCATGATGTCATAAGCCTAGACTAATGACCAGACAAGAAACAGGAAGTGGGCTGTATAAGGGATTTACTGGCAGAAAAAAAAAATGTTTTACTATCCAAAGTTAAAACAACAACAGCAGAAGATTTAATAGATGAAAAGTTGAAAAAATGACCGAAGGTCCGCTAAAGTGAATTACCGTACTGCTCTGGAGGAAATCACATTAATGTGGCATGAACCGGGCAGCCTAGGAACTGCCAAAGCTCTCATTACGTGGGATCTGATAGCATTGCTGCGTCATTTAGGGTGAGTGTAAACCAGACTCATACAGGAATGTGCATATCTGTTTTTTCATCGTTTCGTAATTTGGAAGAGGATTGCATAAATCTGCAGACAAGGAAACCCTGTAAGTCCACCTCGGGAGCTTGTCAAAATCATGTGCCCTTCCTGCACATAATTTCCCCTAAGGCAAGCCATAGATGAGGCAATTTTCTTTCCTGCATCCGCCCGTTGCAGGAAAGAAAAAGCGCTTGATTGCCCTGTCAATACTGACTGTGAATCTCTCCCGCAACTCTATTGTGTTCTACCGAAGCCCTTTCCTGCTAGCTGAACACAATGATTACTGCAGTAGTCATGTGCATAAAATCCGACAGGCTGGTTGTACTGAAGTCGAACGATGGATCGACTTCAGTACAACCAGCATGCCCGTAGATGGATCGATTCTTGGCCAGTCCCTTTTGAACTGGCTGAGATTCGATCCATCTATAAACGGTTTAAGGCCAAGGACATTGTTTGCTTCTGCCTCCTACAGGGATGTGTTCTCTAGCTCGGCGTTTCTCAACTCCAGTCCTCAAGGTGCCTCAACAGGTCATGTTTTCAGGCTTTCCAGTATTTTGCACAGGTGATTTGATCAGTTTCACTGCCTTACCACAGCAGTTTCATCTGAGGAAATCCTGAAAATATGACCCGTTGGGGCGCCTTGAGGACTGGAGTTGAGAAACACTGCTCTAGCTAATAAGAGCGAGATTCACCATGGCCAATCACTGAGAGGTTTATGACAGTGATGTGGGCAGGGGAGAGGAATAAATATTTGGAGAGGCCTAGAAGGAGCCTTTCCCTCCCAGCTTTGCTTGGAGAGTATGTAGTGGTGGATGGTCCCTTGCCTGGAAAGTATGTAATGGTGGACAGTGCCTCGTCTTCCAGGCTTTGCCTGTAGAGTATGTAAAGGTGGATGGTTCCTTGCCTTCCAGGCTTTGCCTGGAGAGTATGTATAGGTGGATGGTCGCTTGGCTGGGAAGTACTGTATGTAATGGTGGATAGTCCATTGCCTTCCAGGCTTCGTCTGGAGAGAATGTAATGGTGGATGGTCCCTTGCCTGGAAAGTATGTAATAGTGGGCAGTCCCTTGTCTTCCAGGCTTTCCCTGGAGAGTATGTACTGGTGGATGGTCCTTTGCCTAGAGAGTATGTAGTGGGGGATGATCCCTTGCCTGGAAAGTATGTCATAGTGGACAGCCCCTTGCCTGGAGAGTATGAGGTGGTGGATGGTCTTTTGCCTGGAGAGTATGAAGTGGTGGATGGTCCCTTGCCTGGAAAGTATGTAATGGTGAACAGTCCCTTACCTTCCAGTCTCTGCCTGGAGAGTATGTAAGGGTGGATGGTTCTTTTGCCTGAAGAGTATGCAGTGGTGTATGGTCCCTTGCCAGGAAAGTATGTCATGTTGGACAGTCCCTTGAAAATATGAAGTGGTAAATGGTCCTTTACCTGCAGAGTATGAAGGAGCCTTTCCCTCCCAATCTTTGCTTGGAGAGTATGTAAAGGTAGATGGTCCTTTTCTTGGGGAGTATGTAATGATGGACAGTCCCTCATCTTCCAGGCTTTGCCTGGAGAGTATATAATTGTGGATGGTCCTTTGCTTGGGGAGTATGTAGTGGTGGATGGTCCCTCACTGGGAAAGTATGTAATGGTGGACAGTCCCTTGCCTTCCAGGCTTTGCCTGGAGAGTATGTAAAAGGTGGTTGGCCTTTTGCCTGGGGAGTATGTAGTGGTGGATGATTCCTTGCCTTCCAGGCTCTGCCTGGAGAGTATGAAGTGGTGGATAGTCCCTTGCCTGGAAAGTATGTAATGGTGGGCAGTCCCTTGTATTCCAGGCTTTCCCTGGAGAGTATGTAATGGTGAATGGTCATTTGCCTATAGAGTATGTAGTGGTGGATGGTCTCTTGCCTGGAAAGTATGACATAGTGGACAGTCCCTTGCCTGGAGAGTATGTAGTGGTAGGCAGTCCTTTGCCTGGAGAGTATGTAAAGATGGATGGTCCTTTGCCTGGGGAGTATGCAGTGGTGAATGGTCCCTTACCTTCCAGGCTTTGCCTGGAGAGTAACTAATAGTGGATGGTCTTTTGCCTGGAGAGTATATAGTGGTGGATGGTTCCTGGTCTGGAAAGTATGTAATGGTGAACAGTCCCTTACCTTCCAGGATCTGCCAGGAGAGTATGTAAGGGTGGATGGTTCCTGGTCTGGAAAGTATGTATTGGTGGATAGTCCCTTGTCTTCCAGGCTTTGCCTGAAGAGTATGTAATGGTGGATGGTCCCTTGCCTGGAGAGTATATACAGTAGTGGTGGATGGTTCCTGGTCTGGAAAGTATGTAATGGTGGACAGTCTTTTACCTGGAGAATATGGAACGGTGGGTGGTCTTTTGCCTGTGGACTATGTAGTGGTTGACGGTCGCTTGCCTTCCAGGGCTTCTGCCTGAGTAAGATACGAGTCCAGAAGCCCTTTCCTCTGAGGCTTTCTGTCCACGACTGCCCTGGGAGAAGGTCCAAAGAGTCCTAAATATATCTGTCACCCTCGTCTACCAAATCTGCATTAGCCTGTGACATTGGTTTAAGATGCTAATAAGCATATGACATTTTGGTGCTGTTTTTGAGTATCCTGTACCCCAATTTGCTCTCCCTTGGAACGCAGAGCCAGTAACATAGCAAAAAAAAAAAAAGATTGATAAGTTTGAAGTCTGTCTATTGCTGTCGGTAGGTTGGCGAGTGTCTGGGTGCAGTAATAGGGCATATTACCGGTAGGAAGTCTAGTAGGGTCTATAAATACCAGCAGCAACTTCTGCTGTCATTGCTACATCTGTATAGAATTGTCCCCATGTGATTTTGTTATAGTTTGTTTGTAGATGATAGAATTCACAAGTACAAGTGATTTAATAGATAATTCATATAATGACATTTGTTTACAACCAGAATAAATACATATTATACATCAGTTTAAATACAATATAAAGTAGTACGTTAGCAAACTGGTAACAGTCTGTGCTGCTCAGACAAAGCTTGTGAATTCCCTCTCATTGCTCTGAAAGTTTCAAAGTCCTGTTTAGAATTGATATGAATATATTACAGTACAGAGTATAAAATCCAGGACTCTGTGTGAAGGTACAAGACCTGCCTAGTGGATAATGATTTTCCAGCAGTGAACTGTCTCACCTAAAGTCTATACAAGGATATTAATATGTGATAAGTGCGGAGGGACATGTTTAAAAGTCTTTAAATGGGACATTTATGGAAAGTAGAATTCCAGCATTTTGTACCTCGATAACACTGGCATAGTGCTGAAAGCTGAAATTCAGGTGAGAAGCCATATATGTGAAAAAAAAATCCTGCCAAAGGGCTGTTCAGCCAGTTTTGTGATTAACACTTCTGTACCATGGAGGCATACGATTTCAGCACTACCCGGTTATGTTTTGTAGCTTTGCATGCCACCTATTCACTTCCAGTACTTCATCAGTACAGGATCATCAGCTCTATCCACTGAGCAGAGAGGAGACATGCAGAGGGGTCTTTCTGGCAGTGCAGATCACAAGACTGGCTGAACAAAATAACAAGCCCTTGGCCGGTAAAATAGTTCCCCTGCATGTACTCCCAGTTGTGCATTTAGTGATATGCCCAATGTTTCATTTGAACTGAAAGGCTTATTAGAGGTCACATCCAATGGCGGCCAGCTGCCCAGCCACCAAATATTTTATATATGACCATTCCCCATAGAGGATATACCCATCTGTTTCTTAAAGATCCAGGAAAGGGTTGGGTTGGGTTGTCAATGGTTCCCATGGATATAGTGACTGTCCCATTTTTGATGACCACCTTTCCTTTTACAATCAGGAAGAATAAAGATGAGAGCCCCGGAACCTGCACTGTCAAATCAAGTCACCAATGGCAGCTCCCAAAATTCTACCCCGATACTGTCCTAAACTTTTCCAGATAATGGGAAAACATCCATCGGTATAGTCTTTGAGCTGGCAATACATGGTTTCATTTTGATTGGTCAGCTCAATTCTACCATTTTATATTAAAATCTATGAAAATTATTCATTGGTTTTTAACCAAATAGACTATATGAAAGATCAATGACATGCTTGCAGTAAAAGCTGGCCCTACACTAGTAGAAATGTCTCAGTACATTTGATGGCTTGATGAATGTTATTCGAAAATACTTCAAAATTCAATTTGCTTTTAACATTAGAATTTGGAACGAAAACCACGTTCACCGTTAGAAATGTATTTGTTTGAGAAAAATTTTCCATTCTGCTCCTTTGAAATTTCTCATCACTACGGTCAAAATGAAACATTGATTTGGCCCAACTAATGTAAAGAGAAATCCAGCAAACGTTCTAGAAATGTAAAATTTTGAACAAAATTCTACTAGTGAATGGCCAGCTATAATTTGAAGCAGTAGCCCATAAAAATCTTTCTGTGCAAGACCACCTCTAGAGTTAAAGTTGATTTCTGATTGGCAAATGTGGATGTTTGCAGCTTTTTTTTTTTTTTCTTTTTTGTGCATTATGTTAAAGCCCCAATGAGTGTATGAAAAAAGATAAAAAGCAAAGGACACAATAACTCATTAACCATGAATAGTCTGACTCCACTGAAAAGAGGAATTTGATTGGCTGTTGCACTTTGCCCTTCACCGCTGTGCTTCGCACATCCTTACAGCAGGTGACATTTTCACAGTGTCTACATCCCGGCTGTTCCCATAAAACGATGTGTATTATGTGCTATCAAAAAAATAAAAATTTTCAGACGAAATGTAAATGAGGAACAGCTCATCAGTCCATGACCTGTAAACTCAGGTATTGGTGGAGTGAACAGCTTTTTGTTATAGATACAGAAATTGTCCATATTCGGCAAGCTCAGGATAAGGCTGGGAGGATCCTCCTGGGATAAAAGGGGATGAAGTCTCTGAGAGCGGGGATCAACTTCTTCTCTTCTTCCTCCAGCTTCAGCTTCAGCTTTTCGCCGGGTTCCAGCAGCTGCTGCACGTAGCACGATGTACCCAGGAGGACATGACCCGTAGCCTGCATAGTGTAGAGAGTCCAGCGTAGCGCCTCCCTATGGGGAGAAATGAAATATTAATGGAAAAACTGGGGCATTTTTACACTCTTTGTAGGCAGATGATGTTTTTCCTTCAGTAATAGAAGCAACAGAACCTCTATCAGGTTTTTATTGTCGTCTGATCTCACTGGAAAAATGTATCCTCGCTTCCAGTTTGGAAAAGTAAGGCTAAAATTAGACATGCGGTTGGGGGCATGTTTACCACATCCCACCTGGCATATAGTAGAACGACGGGCGGGGGATCAGTTATTCTTACTGGGCGTCACATGACATCCAGCAGGATAAGCCGCTCGCGCACGCACCCGAGGGCATGCAGTGCAGTGATCGGTGGTGCGGTGTGTTGCTCTGACACACCACATCTCCGATCTCAGTAAAGACGAAGACTCTTTACCATGTGATCAGCTGTGTCCAATCAGAGCTGATCACAACGTAACCAGGAAGTGCCATTTATCAGCTTTTTCATCTAGGTGAGATGAAAATAATCAGCGCATCGTTTATCAGTGCAGACCCATCAAGGATGCCCACAAGTGCCCACCTAAATTGCCAACCCGTGCCCACCAGGGATTTCAATCAATGCCCATCAGTGCCTCATCCGTGGGGCCCACCAGTGACACCTATCCGTGCCCACCAGTGAAGGAGAAAACATACTTATTTACAAAATTTATAACAGAAACAAAAGGAAAAAAAAAAATTCAACATTTTGCCTTTTTTTTTTATTTATTTAGCAAAAAATAAAAAACCCCAGTGGTGATCAATAAGAAAGCTCTATTCGTGGGGGGGAAAAAAAAATGATAAAAGTTTCATATGGGTACACTGTAGTATGACCGTGTATTCATTCAAAATGCGACAGCGGTGAAAGTGCCCAGTATTGAAGTGGTTAAAAATGCGAGGTAGAGCTGTGTTTTTAGCGACCCCCCCAAACTGCAGTGGAGGGGGCAATTGCATGCTTCGCTTTGTGCAAAAAGTGTCAGGATTGCAGCATAGGAAGCGCCACAAATACCCTGCACCTGCGTGCAATGCATGTGGCAAATTTGTTTTGAAAAAATAGGGAGTGAAGAGGCATCACATCACCTCCTCACTGCCTGCCAATCACCTCTGGAAAGAGACCCAAATGCAGATCAATCTTCAGGAGTGGCGTGTTTAGACACACATCTAAAGCTAGGCTAAAGCCCCATACACACTATTAGATTTTCTTCAGATTTACAAAAATCATATAAATATGAGGTCAAACCTTAAGCGTTTCAATTTGTATGCAATCAGGAAGGCCCTTTTGCACTACATGGTTCTGGTAAATCTGAAGACAAAAATCTGCAGAAAATTGTGTGTATGGGGCCTTAGTCAAATAAAATCTTTCCAGTGCAGACACAAACTACAACAAAATCTTGCTTTGGTAAAATGAGGAAGAATTAGTATCTTGGGTTCCCTCCCAACCATTGCCACAGTGATGCCAGGCTTTATGCCACGATGGGCAGCTCTGGACTAATGAGCAGGCAAGAATGTAAGGGACAGCTCTGAAAATCTGGTAAAGCAGCTTTTTTATTTTTGACTGGTCTTTAGTATTTTTTGCATGGGCTAGAGTTGAGATTTAAATCTTATGTTAAAGGCCTCGTATGTATCTGTACAAAATATACTGTGTGTACTCACTTCATTACTCGCTTGGCGCTGTAGCACTGAAGATCATAGGACACAGTGTACGTTCCATAGAGTGTGGCTTTGACATTGATGCATCCTATGAAATCCTGTGGATGATTCTTGTACAGGTCAAAGCTAATCCGAACCACATCGATCTTCTTCTGTGGCTTGCTGGACAGGGAAATGTGGTAGCCTGCGGTCTGTGGGGTAAGAAAAGAAGAAGTATTAGATTTATTGGCTCAGATTTCTGAAAATATTTGTCATTATGGCACATACTGTACAGTACAGAGGGAAGAATGTATTTTGATCCCCTGCTGATTTTGTACGTCTGCCCACTGAAAAAGAAATGATCAGTCTATAATTTTAACCTACACCGAGGATGTCATATGACGTCCTCGACTTTGTGCGGTGATATCTGAATGATGGGTGCAGCCACAGGCATCATTCAGATATCATTCTTTTCTGCCGGCGATTCTGTGCACGATAAGAATGATCATAGCGGCAGTTCCACCACTTGATCATTCTTATAGGCGCAGGGAGGGGAACGCACACAGAATCGCAAAAAGTGCTCTGGTCTTTGGCCAGCCAAATGGTCCGGGGCTTAAGTGCTTAAAGCGGAGGTTCACCGGGAATTTTTTTTTTTTTAAAAGCCAGCAGCTACAAATACAAATACAGCAGCTGCTGACTTACCTGTCCAGGTCGCCCGCGACGTCGGCAGCGGGAGTCTATACCCGGAAGTGGTGCAAATACCTGTTTTATACAGGTATCTGCACCCCCTCCCCCCTGAAAGGTGTCAAACGTGACACCGGAGGGGGGGAGGGTTACGAAAAGCGGAGGTTCCATTTTGGGTGAACCTCCGCTTTAAGGTCCTAGCCAGTCTCCAGACCTTAATCCCATAGAAAATATGTGGAGGGAGCTGAAGGTTCAAGTTACCAAACACCAGCCTCAAAACCTTAATGACGTGGAGAGGATCTGCAAAGAGGAGTGGGACAAAATCCCTCCTAAAATGTGTGTAAACCTGGTGGCCAACTACAAGAAACGTCTGACCTGTGTGATTGCCAACAAGGGTTTTGCCACCAAGTACAAAGTCGTGTTTTGTGAAGAGGCCAAATATTTATTTCACTTATTAAAATGCAAATCAATTTAGAACTTTTGAAATGTGTTTTTTCTGCATTTTTTTTTGGTTATTCCGTCTCTCACTGCTAAAATAAATCTACCATTAAAATCATAGACTGGTCATATCTTTGTCAGTGGGCAACTGTATAAAATCAGCCGGGGATCAAATACTTTTTTTTCTCAATGTAAAGCGCTTTATAGCCCAATGAATGGTCTAAAAGAGCAGCATGCAACAAGTCTTATTGTACACTGATTGCAACAATGCTATCCAGCTCGATCTTTATTAGGAATGACCAAAGAGTAGGAGGAGAAAAAAAAAAAAAAAAAAGACTGCATTGCCCATTGGAATTAGATTAAAGCGGAATTCCATGGCCAGCTTAAATAGGTACCTTCTCTAAAGCCTCGTACACACGATTTTCGGATGACTGTTCCTCCGTTTTTTTTGTTGCATGCTAGTCTCATGTCGAAAATGAAGAGGGTACTCGCCATCCAAAAATTCTCGTACGACAGAATACAACTTCAGAAGTGACATGTTGACTACTTTTGTATGTGTTCTTTCGTTTCTGAGCATGCGTAGTCTTGCTCTTACGATTTTTTTCATTTGAAAACTGTACTAATCGAAAATTGGACGTTGAGTTCACGTACAACAAAAATGTTGTAGTCTGCACATCCAGCTTTTGGTCGGATGAAAAAAAATCGGAATCGGCTGTCAAAAAAGCACCATACTAACGATTTGAAAATCGGCAGATCGTTCGTCGGACGAAATTTTACTTCCGATTTTTGTATCGTGTGTACGGGTCTTTAACTATTAGAGAGTAGAGTGCGACTTGTTACAGAGCATGCGCAGCGAGAATCCAGGACAGCGATTTCCCATCATGCACTGCAGAATTCTGGTTGGCTTAGCGTGACTACAAGCAGGTTTCATGACACTTCTTTTCACAAAGCTGCCTAGTGTGCATAATTTTCACAGATTTTATGACACAGAAAAGGAGGGCGAGAAAATGACAGCTGCGGGACAATGAATAAATACTGCAAATAATCACACATCAGTACATGTTCAGTGTTGGTTGAATACAAAGGACTTCTGAGATTTGTATAACATCCAAATTTGTGTTGTAATGTTGACCACAAACATTTCAATTGGAATGCTAGCCATACACTATGTAAATTTCTTTCCTGCAACCACAGGAGTGCACGACTAATAGTTGTCCTGTGGACAGATTCTCCCACCTGAGCTGTGGATCTCTGCAGCTCCTCCAGAGATACCATTTCCAGTGGTGTCACTAGGGGGTGGCTTCTGGGGCTACAGCCCCAAATGTGGAGCCCATAGCCCCGAGTCTCTCACCGCAGGGGTCCCTAACCACCGGGCCACGGACTACTCCTGGGCTGTGGGCTCTCTGCAGCCAGGCCGCGGGTGGCTGCATGAAAGAGCCGGGCAGGCGGATGTAAGAAGCGAGCGGACGGGCGAGCAGAGATTACATCATCTCTCTCCACCCGCCCTGCATCACTTCTCTTCTGCCCTCACAGCCGGGCCTCTTCAATGGTGGAGGTGCGGTGGGGAGCAGCAAGATGAAATCATCTCTCACTGCCTGCCTCGCATCACCGCTCTCCTGCCCTCACTCAGAACCGACCACTGCACCTGCCTCTGTGCAAAATGGACCAATGCTGCCACCAATGCAGCGACAATGCACATTTGGTGGCTCTGGCTGGCATGGCAAGTGCCAATCTGCAAATAGTGGCAGACGATGTGGCAAACGATCATCCACATCTGGTGGCAGGCGACGTGGCAAGTGACAATCCGCATTGACCTCTTGGCTGCTTCTCTGATGAATGCTCTCCTTGCCCGGCCTGTCAGTTTAGGTGGACGGCCACGTCTTGGTAGGTTTGCAGTTTTGCCATACTCTTTCCATTTTCAGATGATGGATTGAACAGTACTCTGTGAGATGTTCAAAGCTTGGAATATTTTTTATAATCTAACCCTGCTTTAAACTTTATCCCTGGCCTGTCTGGTGTGTTTCTTGGCCATTATGATGCGGTTTGTTCACTAAGGTTCTCTAACAAACATCTGAGGGCTTCACAGAACAGCTGTATTTATACTGAGATTAAATTACACACAGGTGGACTCCATTTACTAATTAGGTGACTTCTGAAGGCAATTGGTTCCACTAGATTTTAGTTAGAGGTATCAGAGAAAAGGGGGCTGAATACAAATGCACACCACACTTTTCAGGTATTTATTTGTAAAAAAAAATTGAAAACCTTTTATTATTTTCCTTCCACTTCACAATTATGTGCCACTTTGTGTTGGTCCAGCAAAATCCCAATAAAATACATTTACGTTTTTGGTTGAAACATGACAAAATGTGGAAATTTTTAAAGTGCTATGAATACTTTTTCAAGGCACTGTAAGTGTAGGTGCTGTAATTTTGTTCATCATACATAGTACTCTGCGCTCACCTGGGAAGGTTTCCATGTCTGCCCTTTGGTCAGTGCCATGAAGACAACTCCGCTATCCACTGACTGAAAGAAGTCCTCGGTGTCTACTCCGGTCCCATCTTCATCCAGAACCAGCATGATGGCATCACTCAGGAGCAGAGCGTCCTGGGCCTGTGCACAAGGAGAATGGATACAGATGATGCAGGATAACCACATTTCAAACAGGTGTGTGTGTGTGTGTGTGTGTGTGTGTGTGTGTGTGTGTATATAGTGTGTAGTAGATCAATTAAAGTGTACATATGGCTTTCTCTGTCTGGCTTCTGCTATAGAGTATAATCTACAATAGATTTCCCCACTAGCTCCTAGGTTGACCACTTCAGCCCCGGAAGAATGTACCCCCTTCTTGACCAGAGCACTTTTTTTGCGATACGGCACTGCGTCGCTTTAACTCACAATTGCGCGGTCATGCGATGTTGCACCGAAAACAAAACTGACGTCCCTTTTCCCCCACAAATAGAGCTTTCTTTTGGTGGTATTTGATCACCTCTGCGATTTAAATTTTTTGCGCTATAAACAAAAAGAAGAGCGACCATTTTCAAAAAAAAGCAAGTTTGACTTTTTGCTATAATAAATATCCACAAAAAAAATATATAAAAAATATATTTTTTTCCTCAGTTTAGGCCGATATGTATTCTACATATTTTTGTTAAAAAAAATAGCAATAAGCGTATATATTGATTGGTTTGCGCAAAAGTTATAGCGTCTACAAAATAGGGGATAGATTTATGGCATTTATTTTTATTTTATTTTTACTGGTAATGGCGTCGATCTGCGATTTTTATCGTGAATGCGACATTATGGCGGACACATCGGACACTTTTCGGGCGATTCTGCCAGCGATTCCAGAATCAAAGCAAAACGCGGGATGTGTTAGCGATGCCATTAGATCTTAATGGCGCCCCAATCGTGGTGCATTTTTTCTGCGCGGTAAGTCGTGCTGCAATCGCGGCAAAATCGCATAACACGTGGCGCTTGTCGCTCAAAAAGTAACAGGAGATTATTTTGGCCGCGAATGGGGTGCCATTAAGAAGTAATGGCATCGAAAATGCATCCTGCGTTTTGCCGCAATTCTGGAATCGCTGGCAGCATCACCCGATTCTGCCCATGATTCTGAAAAACGCCCAGGTGTGAATGGAGCCAATAAAAGCTTAAATTTAATCTACTTTTAATGTTCCTTCCTCCTCCGCTAATGACCTTCCTTACCGTGCTAATGACCTTTTTAACAAACCTTTCCGTTTTCCCCATTACCTTATTTTAGACTCAGGTCTTTGTGCTTCTCTATGCAGTGTAGACTGATTAGGGATGTTGGGAGAGGATGATGGGGGTATTGTACAACAATCTTCCTCAGTACTCATCTCAAGAGCCCTCAGCCATGATGGAAGTAGGGGGCTGGCTCCTGGGAGTTACGAGATATTAAAATGCCTTGATGGGTGGATGTCAGTCTGAAGAATTGGGTATTCCTAGACAGGCTATATATTCCTAGGTAACACTCACATATGATGCTGAACCTCCATGATTGAAAGAACTGAAACCCAATGAATGAAAGGGTCTAAAAGTCTAAATGGATAGACTCAAATGACTGTGGGTGTGATTGCCATCATCCCAATAAGTAATTTTTAGAGCATGTCCTCATTTAGTGGGATTTGTAAGGAAATAAACATATTTATTTTTATAAAATCATTTATTTATGACACAATTTTTTCAATAAATGATTTTATAAAAATCAATATGTTTATCGCCTTAAAAATCCCACTAAATGAGGACATGCTCTAAAAAAAAATAAAAAAAAAGATTTATGAAAGAAAGGGTCTGTCTGGGGGCAATAGGAGTGAAGAGAAAATGCTTAGATGATGCTGGATGTCCTTCACCCAGGAAATATGGCGGGTACTAAAGCACATTGCCGCAGCTTCTAATGCACATTGTGAGAAGCTCACAGTGTGCAGTGAAATCAGAGTAGGCAATTTCAGTACAGGGGGAGGAGCCTGTGCAAGACTAAAAGGGAAAGTCGGAGGAGAATTTTTCAAATGCCTTTTTTTTTTTTCCTTCTCATTGAGAGATAAAGACCTTAAAACTGATATTAATCCCATTTCCTCACCTTGTTCAGTAGATCTCCCAGACTATCCGCTACAATGCCCTTGCGGACGCTCCGATCCCAGTTACAGACTCTGAAGGGCCGAGGCTTGGACGCCGGGCGAGAAAGGAACTGTTGAGTCATGGTAGCACTTACCGAGACACATCTAAAAAGAAAATCATGACAACAGTTACAGTATATGCAAAAAATAGTAACAATTGCGCAACCCAAAAAAAAACAAACAAACATGTGCAACCAAATATATTAAATGTGCGTCCTTCACATAATAAAATTGAAAGCACTGGGAATGCATCATATAAATCCTTCCCAATAATGAATGTAAAACAAACACTGAAACAAACGTCCATAACAAATGACATTCAATGTGGATGGATGATAGATGGATCCTCAGGTAAAAAAAAAACGCAGGTTTTTTTTTTTTTAAAGCCAGTGGCGTGTGAGACACACTCAAAAACTTCACCCGGTGCCAAAAAAATGTGCACAACATGAAGAGGTGACACAAAAACGTGCAACGGGTGTACACAAGCCCTCTAAAATCAGCGGGCCTTGCCCTGAATCCCCAGGGGCGTTAGGCTCCAGACAGGGACAAGGGTACTTACACTATGGACCATCTGGCCGAAACCAGATGGACCCCTTTCTCTGGAGGGTCTGCTGAAACAGACCCACCCAAGTACTAGGTGGGGCTCCCCCGAAAGCAGACCCCATGAGAGAGGGCGAACTAAGCCAGAAGGCCATGTCCACCCATTCCCAAGATTTTTAGGGCCGGCCCGAGGACCTACACCCTACCAGTCACACAGTGCAACAAACCGTGTACAAAACATAAAAATACAAAAAGTAACACACAAAAGGAAATAAAATATAGTGGGGGAGGAATAAGTGGAGAGGAGAGTGAAAAGTGGCCATTGTGCAACACAATGGCCAGGCCCCCCGGCCAGGAATAAAAAAATTCCTCCAGTCCCAGCCCAAGAGGCAGGTGCTAAAAAAGCGTGTTCTGGTGCAGTGACCGTGGTGCCATAAATCAATGTGACCCTCACTCACAGTGATCTTCTGGCACCCCTGGACTGCCACTCCAGGGGCACATACACCATAGGCTTTCTAGTCCCCTATCCGACCCCCCGACCGGATCAGTGCAGCCCTCCGTCCCTGCCAGATAGAGAGCCCTTCAAGGTTTTCTCAGGGAGAGCTTCCCCCTGGATAGCAGCCTCCACCGATACTAGCCCTTACAGGCCCCCATCAACCCAGCGGATTTGCATGGCGCCACCCAGCTCCTCCACCAGATCGCTGACAGGGACAGCACCCACACCGACACCAGTCAGAAGGCCGGAAAAAGACCCGGCAAAAAGACCAGACCAGATGCAGCCACCCATCCTCACCAGGAGCACCCTTCTGGACGGCTCAGACTCGGTTCTGCTGACGTCACTAGGGGCGCCCAGACGCTGACCACTACCGAAACCGCCCTTCCAGGTGCTATGACACCATTGGATTTGCATATGCCCTCCCCACACTTGGGAGTGACATTAGCGCCTCCTCTGACAACTGATAAGAACAGATACTACACTTGATCTTAGCCAAAAGGCAGAGAAGGAGCCTCATTTCCCTGCCGATGCCTCTTACGGAGAAACACTGCGTCGGGTGGAGCATTAGGACCTGACGTCACCACGCACCAGCTAACAGGCTTGAGCCGCGGCTGAGAAGTATCGTTTTAATTGTTTGCTTCTTTTTGCTTCTAAAGATGTCAGTATCCCAGCGAATGGAATAAAAACGTTTGTTTTAAATCTACCGCACTATGAAGCCTTCCTTTTTCCTCTTTTAAATATCCTGCATGAGCTAATCCAGTCCTGGAAAAAAAGGATTTCACGGAGATCACTACAGCACCTGGAACTGGAAAGTGGAGGAGAGGATCGGGTTGGACGAGTGAGCGGATCGGTCCGTGACCAGATTGATCCCTCCTGTATGTGCCCATATGATCTCCGTAATAGAGATCCTACAGTTCTGGTAAGAGGCCTGTGTGAAACAATGAAAGGTGTGTACCGCTCCAAGCTGTGAAGCTCCAAGGAATGCTCCCGCCCTGATACTGGAACAGGTGCTGGCTCTGCACTATTGCATGGGAAAGAAAAGAGCCCTGGACTGCGACACTCTGTATAAACGATTTATTTTCAAAATTCCAAAATTAAGATCCAAAGTTAATCCATAGATTCAAAAGTCCAAAAACAGACAAAAACAGAAAACTGACATGCAGGCGTGGATGAAGCATCTATCTTTGATGTGAAACGCGTCAGCCATGATACATTCCCAGTGCTTTCAATTTTATTATGTGAAGGACGCACATTTGATATATTTGGTTGCACATGTTTGTTTGTTTTTGGGTTGTGCAATTGTTACTATTTTTTGCACATTTTTATGAGCTGAATATTCAGGCTCTCTGTTTTAGTTGCAGCACCATCAGATATTTATTATTCATTGTTTTGTTTTATTTATTTTTTGCTTATTCATTTTTGAATATTCACATATATACGCTGATATTTACACATTTTTTGTCATGGGATTAGCGCGGATTTACCACTTTTAACAATTACTGTATAGAAATAAGATACATTTTCATGTGCCGGTATTATTGCACAATCCTAAAACCTAAAAGATTTTTTTGTCTGGTTCTTACTATAAAACCAAGACTTCATGTATTCTGGTGGATCTGAGATTGGCCTCCCTCCACAACCTCAAAGTGGAACTTTAGTCAAAAATGAAAGCGGATCTTCAGTCATTTTTGCAACTTTCCATCTATTGAATCTTCTGCTCTTGTTGTTTTAACTTTGGATAGTAAAACATTTTTTTTCCCTGCCAATAAATACCTTATACAGCCCACTTTCTGTTTCTTGTCTGGTATGACATGTGCACAGCTCCCTCTCTCTCTACTTCTCGTGAGAGTTTGCCAGGAAAGGAGGGGGGGGGGTCATAAGAGGGCCAATGAAAGCTGCAGAGCTGGAGGTGTTTTTTCAGGAAGTGAACAGGCAGCAGATTTAGCAGCCCACAGTTAAAATGGTTGCAGCCAGACTCAGTGGAGGGAGATTTCTGCAGCATATTTGGCAAGTACAGAATCACAGTAAATATAAAATAATATGCAATATGGTTGGAGGGAAGCTTCAGAATGGCAAAGATGTTTTTATTACAAATTATGTGTACACACGGCCGGGAATCCCATCAGGAAAAAAAAGTCGGTTTTCCTGATGGGATTCCTGGCAAGCTTTTCTTGCCGGCCGAGTGTACACACGGCACATTCAAAAGAACCGCCGTTCTTTTAAATGGCAAGAACGCGGTGACGTCATCGACTACGACGAGCATGCGCTCATTACATTCGATGCCGTCGCCGCCATCTTGCTTCACCCTACACTACCCTTGTAAGCTACCGCGCATGCGTCGAAGTCTCATCGAGCATGCGCAGGCTTAAATGGCAAGAACGCGGTGACGTCATCGACTATGACGAGCATGCGCTCATCACATTCGATGCCGTCGCCGCCATCTTGCTTCACCCTACACTACCCTTTTAAGCTACCGCGCATGCGTCGAAGTCTCATCGAGCATGCGCAGGCTTACCTGGGACAGGTAAGCGTACACACTCACGGTTTTCTCGGCAGGAAAGACTTGCCGAGAATCCCGACGAGAAAAATAGAGAGCAGGTTCTCCATTTTTCTCGTCGAAATTCCCGGTAATTTTCCAGACGAGAAACCATACACACGAACGGCTTTCTCGGCAAAAAGCATTCCCAGCAGTTTTCTTGCCGAGAAAGCCGGCCGTGTGTACAGGGCTTTACTCTTTAAGTCCTGCTAGATCCCTCCATGCTGGCCCCTTTTTACAGGTATAGATATGTAAAACATTAAAATAATGCCCATGTGTTTTTAAATCCAGTACTACACGTAGGCGTGCAGTTCGTTTCATTCTGAATAAATCTAAAGTTTTCAATTCGGCCGATTCACCATTTCGAATTGAAGAAAACAAAAATTGGTAAAATTCAAAGAAAATTCTAAAAAAGACAAAACAAATTCCGAATATGAATTGAATGAACCAACTGAATTTAAAACGAAACAAAATAACTAGATTAACAAAACAAATTTTTTCATCATGCACATGTCTAATACAAGGTCTCACCCTGCTCTGCACATGCTTAGTTGCTTGTTATTTTTAGGCATTGTACCGATCTACTGACAGCCTAAAGATGTACTGCTGCTCAGGGCTTCTGTAATATGATGGCCTCCAGCAAGAAGAAACAGAAGCAATGCTGGAGGCAATTTACAGCACACACTTCTTTTGGTAGCACAATTATTAATGTATGTTCCTTGCTAAACAAACATCATTTTTTTTATCAAGTTGTTATGGGCAAAGTTCCACTTTAAGTTTTTAAATTCCACCGAGAGTGGCACATAAAACACGATCAGGAAAAGTGAATACCATCAGAATCCTTAGTCATCATAATCTAGCAGTCCATCAGCCTGTGTATGTAACAGTTCTTCTTTCTGGGAATATTTCCCAACTCCGCCTGTCCTTTGTCCTCACTGCACACCGATTGTGACTTTTGGTCAGAGTAGGAATGAGTCTCAGACATTGCCAGTGAATTGCCAAACATCGGGCTGTCTGACCAGCAAAGTAAACCAAAAGGGAACGGGCATTCAGCACAAACCATGTACAGTACCCACAGCCTGAACAAGCCCCTGACAATAATATGGTGACTGCATTTGTTTTCTTTTTTCAGACTATTCAATGAAGGCCAACAAAATGTGCGCCAGATGGTTGTCTTAAGAGTCCACAATTATTTTGCTGCTGAATAAGTTGAAACAACAGGAAGATAAAAGACAGCCAATGCCTTTTGGCGGACAAACAATCCCCCTTCATTGGGGCTTAAAGTGGTTCTAAAGGCTTTTTACCTTCATGCATTCTCTTCTTGGGTCCTCCGCCAGCACTCCTCACTGAGTGCCCATCATAGCAAGCCACTTGCTATGGGGGGCACTCATGCAGGCTGGCTCCCGAGCCGACTCTGTGTCCATAGGCAAACAGAGTGTAGCACCCCCTTATACGTACCAAGGCCGATCTCAAGCATCAGCAGAAGAGCTTACATTCGAAAACAAGAAGAGTGAAATCAAATGTGCGTTTTGACTTGAATATAAGCCTCCTTAGAAAGATGGATATTGAGGGAGTGATTCCAGAAGGGAGGATTGGTAAATACCTGTACACATAGGGAAGGGAGTTCCAGAGAAAGGGGGAAGCACGTGGGAATACAAGAAGATATATGATTGATTGTGGTGTGAGATAAAATGTTTTGATTTGTGTATCAATGTTATAAGCCTCTTTGGACATATAGGAATTGAGGGCATGATTACAGAATGGAAGGTTGGAAAATTCCTGCACACATAGGGAAGGGAGTCCAAGAAAAAAGGGCGACACGCGAGACAAAACAGTATAAATCATTGGAGTGCAAGTAAAAATGTTTTGATTGGTCTATCAAGGTTATATACCTCTTTGGACAGATAGGTATGGAGGGAGTGATCACAGGAGGGAAGGTCGGTGAATACCGGTCAACATGGGGAAGGGGGTGCTAGAGAAAGGGAGTAGCATGAGAGAAGACCATAAGAAGAAAGGGTATTCTTTTAACTACAAGTAAAACCTTGGTTTGAGAGTGTTTTGCAAGACAAGCAAAATTTTTAAATACATTTTGACTTGATATACAAGCGATGTCTTGATATAAGAGTAGCGTCATGTCACAACTGAGTATAAAAGAGAAGAGAGGCGCCTCTAAGTGTAGCAATATGGTTACATTTAATGAAGGTACAACATTTAGTAACATATTGCTACAATTAGAGGCGCCTCTCTTTTCTTTTCTACTCTGTAGCTCCTGCTGGATTTTGCTTCTAATCCCCTTGTGGATGGACATTTTAAGGTTACACAATTTATCACATTGCTATAATTTTATATGGACTATAAACTGAAGGACTTCTGAATAAATGGTTGCGGAACGAATCATCTGAGTTTCCATCATTTCTTATGGGGAAATTTGCTTTGATATACAAGTGCTTTGGATTACAAGCAAGTTTCCCGAACTAATTATGCTTGCAATCTAAGATTTTACTGTTGATGACAGACAAAAAGGACCATACACGTAGTTCACCTCTGGAGTAAACCTGCAGGTCTGTTATATAAAAGGGCAAAGAGCAATGATAATAAAGTGCATTTACTTTATGGAAACCAGACCATTGAAAAAAAAAAATGATTGGTAGCTATGGATCACTGAGCCATCTACACGGGTATTTGCCTTGCTGAACAACTCCATTAGGTATGATAGATTTTGGAAAAAGAGGAAATGCATAACAGAAAGTTATATTCTTACTTGGAAAGAGATCTGGGGGAGAGGAGACTCAGCGACTTCATGGCGTATTCCATATTTGTAAGAACGATCTGTTCTACTCTGAAAGAGAAAATGGAATTTAATATAAATAATCTTATATTGTAAGCTCCTTGAGGGCAGAGACTGATGTGAATGTACAATATATATGGAAATTGACAGCGCTATATAAAGTACCTGTAATAAATATCCCACCTTGTACAAAAGGCACAGGAGTTATTGTCAACTGACTGGATGTGACAGGTCCAGGTCCACATCCCTAATACATAGTGTGCGAAAAAGTTCTTCAAACATGGGACTTTACTGGAAAATGAACAAAATTTATTAATTCTTATAAAAAATAGAAAATGGATTACATAAATTAATGTAATAAATTTTCTATTTTTTTATAAAAATTATTTTTGTTCGTGGTCCAGTAAAGTCCCATCTTTGAGGAATTTTTGTACAAAGGCACAGGACTACTATACCTTGTATGGCTAGCTATACTATATAGTCATAAAGGGCATAGGCTTAACCGCTTGCCGACTGGCTCACGAACATATACGCCAGCAGAATGGCTGCGCAAAGCAATGTATATATACGTTGCTTTGAATTTCGCACCGTGTGGGCGTGTATGCGCGCCCCTGCTGCAAGCTCCATGACCATGCCCGCGGGACCCGCAGACTTGATGTCCACCGGTGTCCCGCTATCGTGTCACGGAGCTGCAGAATGGGGGGGATGCCATTGTAAACAAGTCATCTCCCTGTTCTGCCTAGTGACAGGACACTGATCTACTGCTCCCTGTCATTGGGAGCAGGGATCACTGTCGTGTCACAGTAAGCAGAGCCCCCACACAGTTAGAAGCACTCCCTAGGACACACTTAACCCCTTCCCTGCCAGTGTAATTTACACAGTAATCAGTACATTTTTATAACACTGATCGCTGTATAAATGACAATGGTCACAAAATAGCGTCAAAAGTGTCCGATGTGTCCACCGCAACATCGCAGTCACGATAAAAATTGCTGATCGCTGATCACTAGTAGAAAAAAAAAATATTAATAAAAATACCATAAAACTATCCTCTATTTTGTAGACGCTATAACTTTTGCGCAAACCAATCAATAAACGCTTATTGCGATTTTTTTTTAACAAAAATATGTAGAAGAATACGTATCGGCCTAAAAACTGAGGAAAAAAATAGTTTTTTTATATATTTTTTGGGGATATTTATTATAGCAAAAAGTAAAAAAATATTGCTTTTTTTTTCAAAATGGTCGCTCTACTTTTGTTTATAGCACAAAAAATTTAAACCACAGAGGTGATCAAATACCACCAAAAGAAAGCTCTATTTGTGGGAAAAAAAGGATGTCAATTTTGTTTGGGAGCCACGTCGCACGACCGCAATAAATCTACGCAGTACTGAATCACAAAAAGTGGCTCGGTCATTGGGCAGCCAAATCCTCCGAGGCTGAAGTGGTAATAAAATGGTTTCGCGATATTTAAATTTAATTTTTAAAGTTTTTAGGTTTTTGAAACGCAATTGAAATTTCAGACCTTTCTGTCTCTTCACAAGCAGGGCCGGATTTTCTCTCCCTGCCGCCCCAAGGCCAGGTTCCGCAGTGCACCCCCTCCCCGCCAACCGAATCACCCCCCCAAATCAACAGAGAATGCCAACCGGATGGCAGGGGCGGCATGGTTAGTTCGAATATTTTTTGTTTCTTTTTTTTTTACTTTTTCATCACTTTTTTTTTGTTTTTTGTAGCTTGTCATTTACTTTTGTTTATTTTTGTATAATTTTCTTATTATTTTTCTTATTCTTTACTTTTTAATTACTTTTTTATTTTATTAATTTAATTATTATTTCTTATTATTTTTGTATTAATTTATTTTCACTTAACTTTATTGCTATCACACAGGAGAAAACAATTCCCTGTGTGATAGCAATTGGAGGTGACAGGTTCTCTTTATTGACCCTGTTACCTCCAAAACAGGAGTCCTAGCACTGTGCTAGAACTCCTGTCACAGCTGAGATGGGAAGAGCACAGCTCACCCCTCTCACTGTGTACATCGGCGGCAGGGACAGGAGACAGACTCGGCGGCCAGGGGGAGGACGGAGTCCCGAAGACAGAGCCAGCAGAGAGAGGTATGTGAGGGGGGGGGGGGGGGGGGAGGGAGAGGGGAGGACGGACGGCAGCACACATTTTACAAGTGATTTTGGCGACATCGCCGCAATCACTTGTTAACGAGCGAGCGGATTCCCCCACACACTACCTTTAGTCCTGCTAGAAAGCAACTTACTGTCCTTAACTGTATGTTCCGGCTGTCGGGGGACTCCATGCCGCTGCCGCCCCTCAGTGCCCTGCCGCCCCGAGGCCTGGCCTCGGTGGCCTTGTGGGAAATCCGGGCCTGTTCACAAGCATTTCAATATCTCTATCTTCATTCAACCAGACCAACTACAAATAAGCCAATTCCAAAAATATATTTTTAAAGATGTAGCTGCAGGCGGTTCATATACATATGCAATTCATCAGGTTGGACAATCCAGCTTGCCCAGCTAAGAACCCCAAGAAGCAAAGAATTGTATGTATGTCCCCACCTTTACTAAAATCTATTGGTAGCCTTATAATAAAAAGCAATTTCTAACCTATGCCCAAAAAGGAAGCCAGTACACAGGTAAAGCCTGTCTATACTTACTCATTGACCATTGTATCAGATGTCGGAGATGTTCACAGCAAACTTGTGTAATGCGAATTGCGAGAATATCAGGCTTTATATCCATTCTTATATACTATCTACTCATTGATTACATCACAGAGTGTGCAAAGTCTCCGCCACCGAGTCACTTCTCCAGCTCCACCCAAAGTGGCCCAGTACGTAGAGAGGACAAGGTCTGCTCTGGTGAGGGTTCATAGGTGAATGATGACTGTTTATTAGTCACTTGTCAGATTACACACTCATGTGATATCATTTTAAAAATATCACATGCTGTAATGTTTTAGGAAGACTCCAGCCAAAGAGGAAAACTTGGTGGGTAATATGCCTCCAGAAGAACATGGACACAATAAGGACATAGACCCAAAATCAGTCTCTTCTGCTGAAAATAAAAAGGAGCGCATCTTAGGCTGGCCATACGCGATTAATTTTTTTCGTTCAAATATTGTGTTGAATGAAACAAAAAACTAAAAAAGAGAGCCTATTACCCCATCCACACATTCAAGCTGGATGGGGAAACCATTCCCGCTGTGGTATTGTATTCTGACAGTAGGGAGCCTTCCCCGCTGTCAGTATACAAGTGATCCCAGCTATAGCCGGCAGCACAGATTGTTCAGGAAAGACCTAGCAGGCTGGTTGTATGCAATTCGATTGATAAATTGACTTGTGTACAACCAGCCAGCCCATACATGGATCGAAAATTCGCACCAAAGTGAACACACATAACACTATAGCGCTATAGGGTTACTGAGAACCCAAACCACTGGGAGAGATGACCTGTCAGCTCCACATCCAGGACTGGTAAACTGTGCTAAATGCCCCCCTTTTCAGACAGGGGGGTTTTGAACCAACACAAACAAAAGGACGTAGAGGCCTAGTGCATTACCAACAATATTTTAAACCATACGAGTGCATACTCACAATAGCCAGAAATAAAACAGCCATATACATGAACCCAAGTGGCAATGTGGGGTCCTTGAGTAAAGATGAAAATCACACAACCCTGACATCAAATCAGACTTACCAGCTGACGCATTTCAAGGGAAAAGCCCTTTTCTTCAGAGCAGAACCTCTGCTCTCATTTGGATTTAACTTCTCAATAAAATGTTGTTGGTAATGCACTAGGCCTCTTGGCCCTTTTGTTTGTTATTTTATGGATCGAAATATGGCTGGTCCCTTCCAAACTGCCTGAATTTCGATCCATGCATGTCTTTATCAAGCTCCAGGAATGAGGAGGGTGGGAGTGCTGTCTGTGGGCTTCAAAAATCACACTGGTATGGAACACTTGTAAAAATATGCAACACTAATACACAAAACTGTTCTGGTGTTAATTTATGTAGCTACAGTGTAACAAGACGGGAATCTAGGAATTGCCAAACGAGAGATTCAAGTGTTTTCCTCATAATAAAATTTAACAAAATACTTTTTTTCTAATATGAATTGAGTAGTAATGGTTAGACCGCAGTCTGGGCTTTTTTATTGCGGTCTCTATCCCTGCAGGGGAGACTCACCCTCTTGATTTGTCCTGATGACCCTTGTCACCTGGACAGAAAGTGAGAAAAAATCCAAAATTTTGAGAAAAGTTGACCATACTCTAGTAGAATTTTTGAACATTTTTGTTTCAAGAATGTTCATTGAACTCCATAATCTTTAGCAGGTTCAAATTAAAATTTGTTTTCAAACCTAGGAGATGAGAAAAATGAAAAAAGGAGCAGGATAGAAAAAAATAAAAAAAGTTCTACCATTAAATGCGTTTTTCGTTCAGGAAAGTCCATGCATTAAAAAAATGGAACATTAAAGACAAAATTAAATTTTCTTTTTCGTACATCACGGGACACAGAGCGACTTAGTCATTACTAATGGGTTATATAGATTACCTTCAGGTGTTGGCACTGGCCAATTCCAAACCGGAAGTACCCTCCCCTATATAAGCCCCTCCCACCCGGGAGCACCTCAGTTTTTTGCCAGTGTCTAAGGTGTTGGCCAAAGAGTAACATGTGTTTTCACTGGGCTTGCGTACAGGTTCTTTTGGGCCTTAGTAAGCTGTTCCGGATCCCACCAAAAAAGCTTCATAGCTAAACGGTCGGTACCCGGGCCTTGCAGCAGAAGAGCAAGGTTTTGCCTGTAATGCTTCTCTTAGGAGGGCTGGACCCTGGGATCCAGAGCTCTGGTCATACCCACGACCAAGATGTTGTCTGTGCAGGGTGCTATACAGGTCCAGGGGAGTGGAATCCTTGGGAACCCGGTCCCTGAAGGTTTAATTACAATGCCTGCCGTGATAGGTGAAGTTTGGACTTCTGTGGACCAAACAAAGTCCTGCGGCGGGGATCAGGTAAGTGGGGGCCCCCAGGAACTTGGTTCTATTGGGGGACCCCCAAGCCTAATTTGTCTTTCTGTCTGTTACCTAACGGTATTCCCGCTAAATATCTGTGTTTGCCTGTAACTACTGAAAATGTAAAATTTTAATAGTAGTCAAGAAAAAAAAAAAAAAAAAAAAAAAAAAAGGGACCGCGGTACCTGTGTTAAACCACTAGAGGCCGCTGTAGTCCATTTTTCTTGTCATGTGGATCTTTGGTTTTCTCAAGTCAAAAGATCCAGGCAGCTGGTAAGTTTCTCTGTGGGAATCCACTTCCTCTGCCCTGTTGCTGCGCTCATCCACCGCACAGGCCCTCCGGCAAAAAGGGCCCTGGCTCCTAGTCCCCTGTTGATTTCGAAAAGGGCGCCAATGGAGCACGGGCGCGCGCGCGGGCGCGTGCACGCGCCTCCTATGAAAAAAAAAGGGGCGGGTGGATGACGCTCGATGCGCGCCGCGGCGCTTCTGCGCATGTGCGGGCGTCCCAGCATGGTTAAAAGTCACAGTACAAGTGTCAGCTGGATGCAAACAGAGCTAGCAACAAACAGTGGCACACAGAGGCGGTTGATGCAGGCATCCCCATAGAAAGGCACTTTAGTGGACACCAGCTGGTATATAGCAGCAACTGTGTTAGACTATTACCAGCAAAATTGGTGTATGACGACGGGAATACCTCAGCTTTGTGCTTAAAGGATATGTCGTCCAGACGCTCCGGAAATAGATCTTCCAGGAAGCCAAAGGGGTCTCCATCGGGCTCTGAGGATATTGGGCATGCTTGTACTGCACCAATCTCCCCTGAGAATTCAGAGGTCAGTAGCCGTAGAAACCCCGCAGGAATGCCTGGTGCTGCGGCTGTCCCCAGTCCACCTGCTCCTGTATATATAACAGAGGAGGTTTTATCCTCAACTCTGGGAGGATTGGAAGAGAGATTAACAGCATTGATCGCTGCTTCCCTGTCACAGGAAAAGCGCGTCCGATCTCCGTCTCCTCCTTCAGAGTGCCTGTTAGTGGAGGAACAGCCCCACACAGAGATCGACCTACCTGAAGGGGATCAGGATGAGGTTGATTCAGTTATGGAGGAATCAACAGTGGAAGAACCTTTCTCAGCATCTCAGGCTGAAAGATTATGGGTTCAGTCTCTGACTAATATGGTCCGATCAGCATTTAAAATGCCTCTGGCGGAACCACCATCCACTACGGTTTCCTCACTGGGGTCGCTAAAAGCTCCCCAGGCTGTCTGTTCCTTCCCAATCCACCCTTTATTAGAAGGGCTTATTTACCAGGATTGGGAGCATCCTGATAAAATATTTGCTCCCCCCAAGAGATTTCCGGTGATCTATCCCATGGAGGATAAGTTCATAAGAAAATGGAGGGTCCCTACAGTGGACGCAGCCATCTCTTCTGTTAACAAATCACTGACATGTCCAGTAGATAATGTTCCAATGTTCAAAGACCCAATAGAAAAAAAAAAAATTGGAGTCTTTACTAAAATCTGCTTTCTCTACAGCAAGCATGGTGACACAACCTGCGGTAGCAGCGATTGGAGTCTGCCAAGCAGTGAAAGATCAGTTGAAACAAGTCTTAAGGGACTTACCAGATCAGCAGGCTCTTGCCCTAGCTGACCTGCCTAGAGCCTTGTGTTTTGCGGTGGACGCCATAAAGGATACAATCCAACAGGCCTCCCGCTTTACGCTGTCTATAGTACATATGCGTAGGCTGCTGTGGCTCAAAAACTGGTCTGCTGAAGCTCCCTGTAAAAAACTGCTGGTTAGCTTCCCATTTCATGGAGAACGCTTATTTGGAGAAGATCTGGACAAATATATCCAGAAAATTTCTGCCGGTAAAAGTTCACTCTTACCGGTTAAGAACAAGGGTAGAAGTCCTTCTTTTAAGAGGCCTACTTCTCCAGTCCCTGGCACATCGGCTGTGAAACAGTTCCGACGGCCTCCGCGGTCAAATCCAGGGGGCAGAAATCAGGGACAATCACAGGGTAACAAGAAACCCTGGGTCAAGAGAGGTACAAAACCTCCCCCTAAGTCATGAAGGGTTGCCCCCACTCAGTCGGGTGAGGGGAAGACTTCAGTTGTTCACAGAGACCTGGCGGGACACCATCAGAGATGGGTGATCTCCGCAGTAAGTCTGGGATACAGGCTGGAGTTAAAAGACATTCCTCCTGCCCATTTTATAAGGTCAAACGTGCCAAGCGATCCCCAGAAGAGTGGATCCCTCCTTCTGGCACTAGAGCAACTATTGCCCCAAGGGTAATCATGAAGGTTCCCTTGAAAGAAAACGGGTTCGGGTTTTACTCGAACCTTGTCACAGTCCCCAAACCAAATGGGGACATGAGGCCCATATTGAATATAAAAGGGCTAAACAAGTTCCTACATATCAGGACTTTTTTCGGATGGAGTCGATCCGATCGGTGGCCACCGCCCTACAAGGGCAGGAATGGTTAGCCTCGATCGACATAAGGGATGCTTATTTGCATATTCCCATCTGTCCGGCCCACCAGAAATTTCTACGCCTTGCAGTAGAAGGGCGCCATTTTCAGTTCAGAGCCTTACCTTTCGGTCTGGCCACGGCACCACGAGTGTTCACAAAAATTCTGGCCCTACGATTGGCCAAACTAGGAACACAAGGTGTAACGATAATGGCATATCTAGACGACTTGTTGCTGATAGACCACTCAGTGAAAAAAACTAGAAGTGGTCGTTCACAAGATAATCAAGTATCTGGAATCTCACGGTTGCATTATCAACCGAGACAAGTCAGCCCTAAAACCAGTCAAAAGCCTGGAATACTTGGGGGCTAAGACTGGATTCAAATCAGAGAAATATTTTCTTACCTCCAGAGAAGGTGTCGTCTTTGAAAGATTTGACCCACTTAGTGGGTACAAAAAAGAAAAACCATCCATACGCCTGTGTATAAGGCTGCTGGGAAAAATGGTGGCTTCATTCGAAGCGGTACCCTACGGTCAATTCCATTCAAGGAACTTGCAGAGGGCCATACTGTCAGCCTGGAACAAAAAAGTTCAGGCTTTAGACTTACCAATGTCCCTGTCCCCTTCCGTTCGCAAGAGCCTCCATTGGTGGTTGGTGCCCCAGAATCTGGGAAGGGAAACCCTTCAGTCCGGTTTCTTGGAAGGTGGTCACTACAGTTGCCAGCCTCATAGGCTGGGGGGCAGTACTGGAGCAATGGTCTCTCCAGGGCAAGTGGTCAGAAGCAGAGAAGGCCCTGCCCACCAATCTCTTAGAGATACGAGCAGCCCGGTATGCCCTAGTAGCATGGACATCCAAACTCCAAGGGTCCCCTGTCAGAATTCAATCAGACAATGCCACAGCAGTGGCATATATCAATCTCCAGGGTGGCACCAGGAGTCGTGCAGCCCAGAGGGAAGCGAAATGCATCCTGGAATGGGCAGAAAGGTATGTCACAGCCATATCCGCGGTTTTCATCCCAGGAGTGGAAAATTGGAGAGCGGACTTTAAGTCGCCAGCAATTATGCCCGGGGGAATGGTCTCTTCACCCCGAGGTTTTCCAGGCAATATGCCAGCGGTGGGGAACACCGGATGTAGATCTGCTAGCATCCAGATTCAACGCAAAGGTGGACAGATTTGTGTCTCGCACAAAGGATCCCCTAGCTTGCGGTTCGGATGCCCTAGTGTTCCCTTGGGATCAGTTCAAGCTGATATATGCATTCCCACCGCGATTAATCCGCAGAATCAGGGTAGAAAAGAAACCAGTGATTCTGGTGGCTCCAGCGTGGCCCCGAAGAGCATGGTACGCGGAGATTGTAAAAATGTCAGTGGGAAGTCCTTGGACCCTCCCACATCGTCCGGACCTGCTTTCGCAAGGACCGATATACTACCCTTCCTTACCAGCCCTAGGTTTGACGGCCTGGCTATAGAAGCCCACATTCTAAAAAAGAGAGGGCTCTCTAATCCTGTGGTATCTACCATGATCAATGCCAGGAAGCCGGTATCCAGGCAGATCTATTATAGGATCTAGAAGGCGTACATCACGTGGGGTGAGGCCAGGAAATGGCATCCACGTAAGTACGTAATAGGTAGGATTCTGGACTTCCTACAGTGGGCTGTACATAGGAAGCTTGCCTTGAGTACTATCAAGGGTCAGACGGCCTTGTCAATATTTTTTTTCAAAGGCCCTTGGCTTTGCATTCATTAATCAAAGCTTTCATACAAGGAGTGATGCGTATTAGCCCTCCGGTTAGTATTCCCATATGTCCATGGGACTTAAACCTGGTTCTGTCGGTTCTACAGAAACAACCATTTGAACCATTGCGGCACATTTTCTTGGTTCTTTTCACCAGGAATTTGATTTTCTTAGTAGCCATTTGTTCGGCTAAAAGAGTATCGGAATTAGCCGCCTTGTCCTGTAAGGAGCCATATCTGGTTATCCATAAGGACAGAGTAGTGTTACGTCCTTATCCAGCCTTCTTCCTAAGGTGGTATCGAGGTTCCATTTGAACCAAGATGTGGTTCTTCTTTCCTTTTTCCCCAAACCTAGTTCGGTAGAGGAAAAGTTATTGCATTCTTTGGATGTAGTAAGAGCAGTTAAAGCTTATCTTAAAGCCACTGCTCAGATTCGTAGAACGGATACTTTGTTTGTTCTGCCGGAAGGCCCCAGAAAGGGTCAGGCAGCATCAAAAAATAGGATTTTTATAACAGCTTACCTGTAAAATCCTTTTCTTGGAGTACATCACGGGACACAGAGCGACATAGTCATTACTAATGGGTTATATAGATACCGTCAGGTGCTGGCACTGGCAACTTCCAAAACCGGAAGTACCCTCCCCTATATAAGCCCCTCCCATCCGGGAGCACCTCAGTTTTGTAGCAAAGCAATAAGTGTCCCTAAAGAGGGGCGGGAGCTCTGTGTCCCGTGATGTACTCCAAGAAAAGGATTTTACAGGTAAGCTGTTATAAAAATCCTATTTTCTTTCTCGTACCTCACGGGACACAGAGCGACATAGTCATTACTAATGGGATGTCCTAAAGCAATGCCAAATGAGGGGGGGGATACACCATATATAAGCTGAGCGCTATCAGACATGAGGATCTTTTGCGGCCTGCAACACACTGCGCCCAAAGGCGACATCCTCCTGACTTCTAACGTCCACCTGGTAGAACCTAGTAAACGTGTGAACTGAAGACCATGTTGCGGCCTTACAGATTTGAGCCAGGGAGGCCTGGTGATGCACTGCCCATGAAGTTCCAACTGCTCTCGTGGAGTGCGCCCTAACTTTGAACGGAGGCGGTCTACTTCTCAGGCCATAGGCTTGTATTATGACCTGTCGAATCTACTTGGCTAAAGTAGATTTTGATGCTGCCTGACCCTTTCTGGGGCCTTCCGGCAGAATAAACAAAGTATCCGTTCTGCGAATCTGAGCAGTGGCTTTTAGATAAGCTTTAACTGCTCTTACTACATCCAAAGAATGCAATAACTTTTCCTCTACCGAAGTAGGTTTGGGGAAAAAAAGAAGGAAGAACCACATCTTGGTTCAAATGAAACCTCGATACCACCTTAGGAAGAAAGGCTGGATGAGGACGTAACACTACTCTGTCCTTATGGATAACCAGATATGGCTCCTTACAGGACATAGCTGCTAATTCCGATACTCTTTTAGCCGAACAAATGGCTACTAGAAAAATCAATTTCCTGGTGAGAAGCACCAAGGAAATATGCTGTAATGGTTCAAATGGTTGTTTCTGTAGAACCGACAGAACCAAGTTTAGATCCCATGGACATATGGGAATATTAACCGGAGGACTAATACGCCTCACTCCTTGTATAAAGGCTTTGACTAGTGAATGCGAAGCCAAGGGCCTTTGAAAAAATATTGACAAGGCCGAAATCTGACCCTTGATAGTACTCAAGGCAAGCTTCCTATCTACAGCCCACTGTAGGAAGTCCAGAATCCTACCTATTACGTACTTATGTGGATGCCATTTCTTGGCCTCACACCACGCGATGTACGCCTTCCAGATTCTACAGTAGATCTGCCTGGATACCGGCTTCCTGGCATTGATCATGGTAGATACCACAGCATTAGAGAGCCCTCTCTTTTTTAGAATGTGGGCTTCAATAGCCAGGCCGTCAAACCTAGGGCTGGTAAAGAAGGGTGGTATATCGGTCCTTGCGAAAGCCGGACGACGTGGGAGAGTCCAAGGACTCCCCACTGAAATTTTACAATCTCCGCGTACCACGCTCTTCGGGGCCACGCTGGAGCCACCGGAATCACTGGTTTCTTTTCTACCCTGATTCTGCAGAGTAATCGAGGTAACCATTGTGGCGGTGTGAATGCATATATCAGCTTGAACTGATCCCAAGGGAACACTAGGGCATCCAAGCCGCAAGCTAGGGGATCCCTTGTCCGAGAGACAAACCTGTCCCCCTTTGCGTTGAATCTGGATGCTAGAAGATCTACATCCGATGTTCCCCACCGCTGACATATTGTCCAGAAAACCTCGGGGTGAAGGGACCCTTCCTCTGGGCCTAATTGCTGGCGACTTAGAAAGTCCGCCTTCCAATTCTCCACTCCTGGAATGAATACCGCAGATATGGCTGGGACATATTTTTCTGCCCATTTCAGGATGTAATTTACTTCCCTCTGGGCTGCACGACTCCTGGTGCCCCCCTGATGATTGATATATGCCACTGCTGTGGCATTGTCTGATTGAATTCTGACAGGGGACCCTTGGAGTTTGGATGTCCATGCTACTAGGGCATACCGGGCTGCTCGTATCTCTAAGAGATTGATGGGCAGGGCCTTTTCTGCATCCGACCATCTGCCCTGGAGAGACTATTGCTCCAGTACTGCTCCCCAGCCTATAAGGCTGGCATCTGTAGTGACCACCTTCCAAGAAATCAGACTGAAGGATTTCTTTTTCTCCAGATTCTGGGGAACCAACCACCAACGGAGGCTCTTGCGAACGGAAGGGGACAAGGACATTGTAAGTCTAGGGCCTGAACTTTTTTGTTCCAGGCTGACAGTATGGCCCCTTGCAAATTCCTTGAATGGAATTGACCGTAGGGTACTGCTTCGAATGATGCCACCATTTTTCCCAGCAGCCTCATATACAGGCGTATGGACGGCTGTCTTTTTTGTACCCACTAAGTGGATCAAATCTTTCAAAGACAACACCTTTCCTCGAGGCAAGAATATTTTTCTCTGGCCTGAATCCAGCCTTAGCCCCAAGTATTCCAGACTTTTGACTGGTTTTTAGGGCTGACTTGTCTCGGTTGATAATCCAACCGTGAGATTCCAGATACTTGATCGTCTTGTGAACGACCACGTCTAGTTTTTTCACTGAGTGGTCTATCAGCAACAAGTCATCCAGATATGCCATTATCATTACACCTTGTGTTCTTAGATTGGCCAATAAAGGGCCAGAATTTTTGTAAACACTCGTGGTGCTGTGGCCAAACCGAAGGGTAAGGCTCTGAACTGAAAATGGCGCCCTTCTACTGCAAAGCGTAGAAATTTTTGGTGGACTGGAAAGATGGGAATGCGCAAATAAGCATCTTTGCTGTCGATCGTGGCTAACCAATCCTCCCCTTGTAGGGCAGTGGCCACCGATCGGATCGACTCCATCGGAAAGTCCTGATATACAGGAATTTGTATAGCCCTTTTAGAATTAATATGGGCCTCCCGTCCGCGTTTGCTTCGGGACTGTAAAGAGGTTTGAGTAAAACCCGAACCCTCATTCTTCCAGGGGAACCTCCATAATTACTCCTTGGAGCAATAGTTGTTCTAGTGCCAACAGGAGGGACTCTCTCTTCCGGGGATCCCTTGGCACGTTTGACCTCAAAATGGGAAGGAGGAGAGTCTTTTAACTCCAAACTGTATCCCAAACCTACTGCGGAGAGCACCTATCTGTCTTGATCGTGTCCCGCCAGGTCTCTTGCGAACAACTGGAGTCCTCCCCCCACCCGACTGAGTGGGGGACCCTTCAATGAATTTAACTTTGGGGGAGGTTTTGTACCTCCCCTGACCCAGGGTTTCTCATTACCCTGCTACTGTCCCTGTTTTTTACCCCCGGGATTTGACCGAGGAGGCCGTCGGAACTGTTACACAGCCGATGCCCCAGGGACTGGAGAAGCAGGCCTCTTAAAGAGGGACCTCTAACTCTGTTTTTAACCGGCAAGAGCGTATTTTTACCGCTGGAAATTTTCTGGATATATTTGTCCAGGTTTTCCCTGAATAAGCGTTCACCATGAAATGGGACGCTAACCAGCCATTCTTTACAGGGAGCTTCAGCAGACCAGTTTTTGAGCCATAGGAGCCTACGCATATGTACTATAGACAGCGTAAGGCGGGAGGCCTGATGGACTGAATCCTCTATGGCGTCAACCGCAAAGCCTAAGGCTCTAGGTAGATCAGCTAGGGCAAAGCCTGCTGATCTGTCAAGTCCCTCAAGACCTGTTTCAACTGATCCTTCACTGCTTAGCAGACCCCAATAGCTGCTACTGCTGGTTGTATCACCAAGCAGATTTTCATAAGGACTCCAATCTTTTATCTATTGGGTTCTTGAACATTTGGACATTATCCACTGGACATGTCAGTGATTTATACATACAAGAGATGGCTGCGTCCACTGTAGGGACCTTCCATTTTTTTTTTTTTGATGAACTTATCCTCCATGGGATAGACCACCGGAAATCTCTTGGGTGAATAAATATTTTCTCAGGACGTTCCCAATCCTGGTAAATGAGCCCTTTCAGTAAAGGGTGAAGTGGAAAAGAACAAACAGTCTGGGGGCTTCTAGCGACCCCAACGAGGATACAGTAGTGGTTGATGGTTCCGCAAGGTGCATTTTTAAATGCTGATCGGACCATGTTAGTCAGAGACTGAACCCATAATCTTTCAGCTTGAGATGCTGAGAAAAAGGTTCCCCCACTGTTGATTCCTCTATAACAGAATCAACCTCATCCTGATCCCCTTCAGGTAGGTCGATCCCTGTATGGGACTGTTGCTCTGCTAACAGGCACTCTGAAGGAGGAGACGGAGATCGGGCGTGCTTTCCCTGACAGGGAGGCAGCGATCAATGTTGACAATCTCTCTCTAATCCTCCCAGAGCTGAGGAAAAAACCTCCTCTGTTACATACACAGGAGCAGGTGAACTGAGGACAGCCACAGTACCAAGTACCCCTGCGGGGTCTCTACGGTCACTTACCTCTGAACTTCAGGGGAGACTGGTGCAGCAGGAGTATGCCCAAGATCCTCCGAGCCCGATGAGACCCCCTTCGCTTCCTGGAAGATTCAGTTCCGGAGCTTCTGGACGGCATATTCCTAAGCCTAAAGCTGAGGTATTCCAGCCGTAATACACCACTTTTACTGAGAATAGTCTAGCACAATTGCTGCTATATCACAGTTGGTGTCTACTAATGTGCCTTTCTAGGGGATGCCTGTATCAACCGCTTGCTGTATGCCTTTAAATGTTGCCAGTTCTGTCTCTGTACTTCATAGCCAGCTCACTACAATATTGTGGTTTTTTTAAAACTGCTGGGACGCCCGCACATGCGCAGAAGCGCTGCGGCGCGCACAGAGCGTCATCCCCCAGGCTCCGCCCCCTTTCCCGGCTCACCTCTATATATAGAGGCGCGTGCACGCGCACGCGCGCGGCCACGTGCGCCTTCGGCGCTAATTTCAAATATGGTAACAAGGGACAGGAGCCAGGGCCCCTCTTTGCCGCAGGCCGGGGGATGGACGAGCACTGCAACATGGCAGAGGAAGCAGTTTCCTATAAGAGAACTCCCCATCTGCCTGGACTTTGCTCTGCTGAGAAGAAGCTAGTCCACATGACAAGAAAACATTCCACAGCGGCCTCTAGTGGACAAACACAGGTACCGCAGTCTAATATATTAAATATATATATTTAGTAGTTACAGGCATGCACAGAATTTTGCGGGAATACCATTAGGTAACAGACAGAAAGACAAATTAGGCTTGGGGGTCCCCCAATAGAACCAAGTTCCTGGGGGCCCCCACTTACCTGTTCCCCGCCGCAGGACTTTGTTTGGTCCACAAAAAGCCCAAACTTCACCTATCACGGCAGGCATTGTAATCAAACCTTCAGGGACCGGGTTCCCAAGGATTCCACTCCCCTGGACCTGTATAGCACCCTGCACAGAAAACATCTTGGTCGTGGGTATGACCAGAGCTCTGGATCCCAGGGTCCAGCTCTCCTAAGAGAAGCATTACAGGCAAAACCTTGCTCTTCTCTGCAAGGCCCGGGTACCAACCGTTTAGCTATGAAGCTTTTTTGGTCGGATCCGGAATAGCTTACTGAGGCCCAAAAGAACCTGTACGCAAGCTCAGTGAAAAACACATGTTTCTTCTTGGCCAACATCTTAGACACTGGCAAAAAACTGAGGTGCTCCCGGATGGGAGGGGCTTATATAGGGGAGGGTACTTCCGGTTTTGGAAGTTGCCAGTGCCAGCACCTGACGGTATCTATATAACCCATTAGTAATGACTATGTCGCTCTGTGTCCCGTGATGTACGAGAAAGAAATCTACTTTAGCCAAGTGGATTCGACAGGTCATAATACAAGCCTATGGCTTGAAAAGGAGACCGCCTCCGTTCAAAGTTAGGGCGCACTCCACAAGAGCAGTTGGAACTTCATGGGCAGTGCATCACCAAGCCTCCCTGGCTCAAGTACTGTAAGGCCACAACATGGTCCTTAGTACACACGTTTACTAGATTCTACCAGGTAGACGTCAGAAGTCAGGAGGATGTCGCCTTTGGGCGCAGTGTGTTGCAGGCCGCAAAAGAGCCTCATGCCTGATGGCGCCCAGCTTATGTATCCCTCCCCTCATTTGGCATTGCTTTGGGACGTCCCATTAGTAATGACTAAGTCGCTCTGTGTCCCGTGATGTACGAAAAAGAAAAAGGGATTTTTATAACAGCTTACCTGTAAAATCCTTTTCTTGGAGTACATCACGGGACACAGAGCTCCCACCCCTCTTTTTGGGACACTTATTGCTTGGCTACAAAACTGAGGTGCTCCCGGGTGGGAGGGGCTTATATAGGGGAGGATACTTCCGGTTTGGAATTGGCCAGTGCCAACACCTGAAGGTAATCTATATAACCCATTAGTAATGACTAAGTCGCTCTGTGTCCCGTGATGTACTCCAAGAAAAGGATTTTACAGGTAAGCTGTTATAAAAATCCCTTTTTTAAGTATTTTTTTTAAACAACATTCATAAAGTCTTGGAATGTCCTGAGAATTGTCTTACGAACATTCATGCAAAACTAGTGTATAGCCAGCTTTACTAGAACAGGGCATAGGGGAGAAATCTTCCAATGTGGACACTTTGTTTTAGTGACAAAAGTTTAAGGGCCAATCCATAATTCACAACCTCTTGTAGCAGTCTCTAGGGATGTGGCACCCTGACAATTGTCAGACGACTTTATATCCAAAAGTCTAAGGCTGGCCATACACTAGTAGATATTCAAATGAACATTTGTATGAAAATTTTACATTTAATGACATGATGAATGTCGTTTGAAAGTACTTCAAAATTTTGTTTGCTTTTACCATTTGATTTTGGAACAAGTGGACTTTCCCGCGTAAAAACCACATATACTATTAAAAATGCATTCATTCATTCAAAAAAATAAAATAAAATAAATCATCCAGCTCACTCGAATCTTCTCATCACCATGGTTGAAAACAAACCATGGGCGTCCGCAGGTAGGGGCAAGGGGGTTGCCCAAGCGCCCCCCCCCCGGAATCAGGGATCAGCGAGGTGTCCGCCATAGGCGTGCACATGGGTTGTACACGCCTGAAATCTGCACCCTGTACATAGCACACGCCTGGAATCTGCACCCTGTACATAGCACACGCCTAGAATAAAGTCTGTCGTTTCCCCTTTAAAAATAAATACTTGTGAGTCGCGGCTAAGCCCCTCCCCTTCATGACATTGTCGAAAGGGGCGGAGCATGGGTGACCTGAAAATTATGCCCCCCCCTGAAAAAAGTTCTGCGGACGCCCATGAAACAAACATCTATTTGGTCCCACCAAAGCTTTCTATACACTAGAAGATTTTTGAACGTAAGCATGAACATTCGGAAGAAATTTTTACAAAAATTCTCCAAACATTGGATGACTCGATGAATGTCATTTCAAAAGTACTTCCAAATGTTGTTTGCCTTTAACATGCCAATTTTAAAAAAATCCCGATCTAAAACCACATTCGCTTTTAGAATTGTCTGTTCAAGAAAAAATTTCCATCTCCTTTGAATGTTCTCATCACCGTGTTCAAAAACGAATGTCGAGTTGACCCCACGAATGGTTAGAAAATCAAACAAACTTTCTTAAAACAAAAAAAAAATCAAATAGAATTCTGGTGTGTGGCCAGCTTATGGATCGAAATTTGCAAGGAGCGGACAAATTTTCATTCATATATGGCCACTATGATCTATCGATCGACTTCCGTACAACTGCCCTAATGTAGCCTGCAGCACTAATCAGTGTATTCTGACCGAAGGGAAGTCTTCCCACTATCAGAATACAATAGCTCCGCAGGGAGGATTCCCCCCCATTTAACTCAAATTTGTAGATGGTGGAATCAGTTAGTTTTTTTCTTTCAACCCACTGGTTGAATGGAAAAAAAAACTGACAAGTGGCGGCTGGTGCTCAATATTTTGGGGGGGGGGACAGGGCAAACAAACCTGCCCCCCTCACTTGCACCACCGCCGCAACAGGGATTGGCCGTCAGGAGAATCAGGAAGACAATAGCGAATAATTATACGCTATGGTCACACAACTGGGTGGGCTCACGGCGCAGTGCTCCCACCCTTTTTTTGAAGCCAATTAGAGCAGTGTTTCTCAACTCCAGTCCTCAAAGGCACCCCAACGGGTCATGATTTCAGGCTTTCCATTATTTTGCACCTGTGATTTGATCAGTTTCATTGCCTTAGTAATTACCACAGCTGTTTCATCTGAGGGAAACCCTGAAAACATAACCTGTTGGGGCGCCTTAAGGACTGAAAAACACTGAAAGAGCCTCAGGCTCTAATCATGTACTTAAAAAAAAAACACCCATTGAAATCCATGTGTCCAGCGTCCTGCATGTAGATTAGGGGCGGCGCCCCTTATGGACGGGCCACCACTGAAACTGACCAATGTATGGGCTGCCTAAGAGGGGTTTTCCCCTCACTTAGGGGAGACCTCCTCTCATTTCCCATTGTGTTTAGAGACAGGAAGCCAGGGAAAGTCTACCCAAAGACAGAACCCCCCCACCCTACAAAACTGAACAGGAGGTTTGGCCCAACCCTACTCAATCCAAAGCAAAAAAACATTAAAAATGGCTTTAGAGAATTCTGAAAGCTTTTTAAAGCTTGACAACAATGGATCAAAAACGAATACATTCACATCCTGAGCAGCTTTAGGAATTTAAGTCTAAGTCACTAAATTAGCTTTGGATAATGTTATGGTGACCTCAGGATGAGAGTTATTTCAAGGTGTAGAAGAAACATAATTGCACGCTTATTCTAAAGCCTTCGTTGATGGATTAGACAAACTTGTTCTCAACCAACCTTTCCCAGAGGCAAGTATTATCTTTATGGTACATTGCAGCGATTCTCATCAGGTTCGATATACTGTGGCTCCTCTATACTCTTACTTGGGGTGTCCTGAATACAATGTCCAAACCTTTGGATTCCCAAAACCCTTATTACTGCTTCAAAAAGGTGACCATCTCCTTCACTTTCTCTTTGGAGTAATTTCTCACAACAAAAAAAAAAAATTATATATATATATATATATATATATATATATATATATATATATATATATATATATATATATATATAATGCCGCTTTCACTGTCGGACTTTGCCATGGTAAAAACTCTATTGGAATTTACGACGGAAAGATAGAGAACCTGCTCTCTATCTAAGTCTGTCGGAAATTCCGACAGAAAAAGTCCGATGGGAAATACACATGGTCGGAATATCCGACGAAAAGCTCCCATCTGACTTTTTCTGTCGGAAATTCCGACCGTGTGTACGCGGCATTAGGGCTTTTGTTGATCGGATGTGGTCTTGTGTCAATTACATCAGTTTGAGACACTTCTGAGGTCATTAAAAAGTTGATAAGTGTAATTGGCCTGCAGCTGACCACCTGGCGTTACAGGTCCCAAGGCTAGCTATAGACTTTAGAGCAGAGGTCTCAAACTGGAGGCCACCCAGCTCTTGCAAAACTACAAGTCCCATCATGCCTCTGCCTGTGGGAGTCATGCTTGTAACTGTCAGCCTTGCAATGCCTCATGGGACTTGTAGTTTCGCAACAGCTGGAGGGCCGCCAGTTTGAGACCCCTGCCTTAGAGAGTGATCCCATGGGAATGTAAAAAACGCGATCACCCAACAATATCTTCTCAATATCTAGTGACACAATTACTCCTGTTTACGGCATCAGAGGACTCAGAGGAGGGAGGTTTTATAACCTAACCAACTTCTTATTTTCCAGAAATGCTCATTTGGGGTTGTTGTGTGCTGCCCCGAAGACAATGGAGGAGTCATGAGATGGTGTTCAAAGCCTATGGGCAGGGCAGGGTCAAGGGGTAGATAGAAGAGATGGCTGCTTTGATCAGTCAAAGAGATTTTTGTCTACAGCCTGTGGGCAGGGCAGGGGTAGGCAGAAGAGGCGGCGGCGGCCTGTGGCAACAAGTGTCGGATATAGGCCTAGAATGGTCCCCAGGGGCTGGCTCACTGGTTTATTCAGCTGAATAAACCAGTGAGCCAGCCCCTGGGGACCATTCCAAGCTCCCTTTTTTGGAATAATTGATCATACCAGCCCCTGTGGATTAAACAGCACAGTGAGTATTAGGAGGGAGTATCAGGATTTCGGAGTCGTGACTTCTTTGGGATCAACACTTGTACCCCGCAGAGGGTGATATTTGCAGGCCCATTCGACCTTGCCACAGTGGAGGTCCACCTTTTATGGTAAAGTACCCATCTCAATTTTATACTCACCGCGGTGGATATAGCTTCCTTTGACATTTGTGGACTTCCTTGGGCACTACTCTTTTTCAAGATTCTTTAGAGTTTCCTGTTTCTTCCCTTTGAAGCAATCGTTTGTGCATTGGAACTTTTTCTTTTTGGTGTTTGGAATCTTTTGAACTTATGGACTTCCTTATCACATCATTTCACATTTATTATATTGTCAGGTTTGTTGTATTATTGATAGTATTATTTAATACGTTAGTATTAAATAATACGCTAGTTTGATTCATCACATCAGTTTATATACATTGTGTATGATTATTTGGATGTTTTTCTTCACAGGTGTTCACTATATGTAAGATAGGTTTTATTTAAACTCGTATATAAGGTTATCTATTTACACTTTCAACATTTTCATATGAATTCTCACTTGAGTTCTAATTTTTTTTTTTTTTTTGTGCGCGACATACTTTTCTTTATATATTATAAATGCACTTTTGTTTTCAGGTAAAAAATAAATAAACGTGCATTTATTCTTTTTTTTTTCTTTTGGAGCTTGTAAAGCATTGCTCCAGCGATCAGGAGATTGCCGGTGCCATGCAGGTGTCCTTCAGATCTGTTAGTATATCTGTGTGTCTTACATCCTGTATTGTCTTGTTGCTTTCATAATAAAAATATTGAAAGGTAAAATCACTCCTGATCACTTTTATTGCCAAAAGGAATGTAAAAATCCCTTGTGACAGGCAGTGACAGGTACTCTTTATGGAGGGATCTCCACTCCACTGCACTCCAAAGTATTCAAAACACCGGAAGTGACGTCGCTTCCGGGTTACTACATCGGAGACCCGATCAAAGCCGAATCTGGCTTTGTTCCGGACTCCGGCCAGCCGGCAGATGTTCCGGCTGGTGGCTCGAGTCTCCCGGTGGGACGGAAACAGTCGGGAGCGGCTGCTTAGCCGCATAAGTTAATATCACAAGAAAGCCGACCGTCGGCTGTAGAAAACGGTACCTGCAGGCATCACCCCGGTACAACCACTTCAACAAAATAACGTGCAGATACGCGATTTTGCGTGAAGTGGTTTAAACAGGCCATAGATGATACGATTTTCATTTTCACATGGGTGGAAGGAAAAAAAAAAAATTGCTTGATTCCCCCATCAACACAGTGTTGATGGAGGAATCCCTCCTGTGGAGCTATTGTGTTCTGCCAGCAGGGGGCCTTCCCTTCTGGCAGAACACGATTACTGCTAGCAGCTATAGCCATCGTCAGTATAATCGCTTGCAAAAAAATCCTACCGGCTAGTTGTACTGAAGTCGATTGTACTGAAGTCGACCCATCAATCAACTTCAGGACAACCAGCCTGCCCATAGATGGATCAAATCTTGGTCCCTGCTGAACCGGCCAAAATTCGATCTATATCCAAATTTAGGACGCTAAAAGACACGAATGGGCATTCAGGCAGAAATCTTCTAAACACGGCAGAGGGCTCTGCAAACTAGCAAGGTCAGCAGAGGGGGAATTTAGCTGTAAAGTATAAATAACTCTCACCGTCCAACCTCTCTTCCACCTGTTGAGGACCCCCGTCTGATCCACTTCTGGATCCCAGCAGCCCGCGATACGACTTCTGTCTGAAAAAAAACTGTGAAACCAAATGTATGAAATCAATAAAACTGTTGGAGGGTATTTATTATTATATTCATCTGGTTGTTCTCCTATGAAGGGCAGACCACTATCAGAGAGGAAGATCTATAGACAACATTACTAATCCCTTTAACCACTTTAATACAGGGCGCTTTTACCCCTTCCTGCCCAGGCCATTTTTCCGCTTTCAGCGCTGTCACACTTTGAATGACAATTGCGCGGTCATGCAACACTGTACCCAAATGAAATTTTTATAATTTTTTCCCCACAAATAGAGCTTTCTTTTGGTGGTATTTGATCACCTCTGCGTTTTTGTTGCGCTATTAACAAAAGAAGAGGGACAAGTTTTAAAAAAAAAAAAAAAAAATCACAATATTTTTTACTTTTTGCTATAATAAATATCCATATTATTATTTATTTTTTAAAACAATTTTTTTCCTCAGTTTAGGTCGATATGTATTCTTCTACATATTTTTGGTAAAAAAACTATATATCGCAATAAGCGTATATTGATTGGTTTGCGCAAAAGCAGATACAAAATAGGTAATAGATTTATAGCATTTTTTTTTCTTTTTTTTACTAGTAATGGCGGCGATCAGCGATTTTTATGACACATCGGACACTTTTGACACATTTACATTTATACAGCGATCGCTGCTATAAAAATGCATTGATTACTGTATAAATGACTGGCAGGGAAGGGGTTAACACTAAGGGGCGATCAAGGGGTTAAATGTGTTCCCTGGGAGTGATTCTTACTGTGGGGGGAGGGGACGTGACCGATGGTTGTCCCTATGTACAAGGGACACACCATCTGTCTCCTCTCCCTGACAGGACCTGGATCTCTGTGTTTACACACAGAGATCCACGGTCCTGCTCAGTTACTGAGCAATCGCGGGTGCCCGGCGGCCATCGCGGCCGCCGGGCACGCGCATCGGGTCCCCAGTAGGGTGACCACGTGTCCCGGATTGCCCGGGACAGTCCCGCATTTTGCAGGTCTGTCCCGGGCACCTTCAGTCCAGGACAATACAGTGTCCCGGAATGAAACTGACACAGCCACCCCCTGGGCCAATCTGATGCCCACAAAAAAGGCTGCCACATCACCGCTTTACTCACTGACAGTACTTGTCCTGGCCGGGAATGCCTGGAGGAGCACAATCCCTGCCCCCTGCTTGTGATTGGAGAAATCATAAATCCCACCTCTTGTGTCCAATCGCTGTGCTGTGATTCGTTACAGCACAAGCTGATTTTTGGGAAGGGAGGGTGTCCCTGAATGGTAGTTTGGAAATGTGGTCACCCTAGTCCCCAGTGACGCGGCGCACCCCCTAGTGGCTTGGGAAGGTGATCACATCATATGACGTCTGCCCAGAACAAGCGAGTCTTCCGCCCGCCGTCATATGATGGCGGGCGGTGGACAACTGGTTAAAGACAGAGCAGTCAGCCTTTGTTTAGCCTGTAATGGGTGACAGCAGATATGAATGGGATGCTCTCTGCCTTGTGCACAAAAAGGCAAACACAGTGTCAGATAACACAACTACTGTACAGGGAGGAGACAACCGCAATTACTAGTAGCTCAGGTTTCAGGTAAAGCATCACAATCATTATATGTATTCATCTTGACCCTTGGTGTGATTTGTGTATTTCTCCCAGATCTGTGCAGTAATCCAGTGTGAGACTTCCTGTAATAAAGACCGCTCACTGCTGCTCTCTCCCCCTGTGGAGGGTGACTGGTCTCATCGCCGCCCCCTCCTGTAGTTTCCTACAAAGTAGCCTGTAGTAGGTGGAGCCTGCTGGACTCCTCCCACAATTCTGCTCTCTGCATAGGCTATGTACAGCACAGTGACGATCACCCCACTACATTTGAATGCAAATATTGGAATTTGCACACAAAGTGGACTTATATCTTCTGTGGCCATTTCTGAAATATAGTTTAACCCCCTTGGAGCCGGCGTTTCCCAGCCCTTTAAGGGGTTTAGAATGCTGGGAGGTGGGTTTAGGATCATGCCCCGCCGTGATTGGCCGTCACAGCGGTCACACAATAGGAAAGCTTCCGATCGCAAGGAGGGACCAGGGGCTTTTCGTTAGCCACCGGTAACTGCGCTCTTGGCACAGGTGTATTTGCACTAAAACACACAAATATGTGTCGTCTTGGCGCCAAGGCCCACCCGCCGAGAGGCCGCATATTTTCCAAGGTTAAATGAAAGTTTGTGTGTCCGGAGTTCAGCTTTAAAAAGAATCACGTAGGGTGTATGTCTGGGGGAAGAAAAAAAAAAAAAAAAAAAAAAACACAAAACACAATACTGGCACATTTTCTCAATTTTTTGTCTCTTTGAAAACTCTGCAAGTAGTACAAAAGATGTCTTGTTGATCCTGCCAGACATCATGTCTAACTTCTTGTTTGAGCTGACAACTCAACAACTACAATCCCGAGCAGTGTTATCAGTCCTGTGTTAAAATGCTAGACTACAGAACATCTCCCCTTATGCGATAGACATGAGGAGAGGGTGTAGGTGTTCTGTAGTTCAGAGGAGTGAATTGGGTAGGGCTGACAACACTGATATTTTAGTGCAGCAGAGGCAAGCAAAAAAAGATTTTATACTATACGCACACACACGCGCGTGTAAATGCGCATGTATTACAGCAATGTACTGCATATTTATTATTATTTAGACCAGATACACACTTTTTTTTTTTTTTTTTTTAATTGGGTCATACAGAGTCTGCAGCCATATAATCTCTAAACCAACCATAAATAATTCCTCAACTCCCCCCATCCCATCCCAATTATTCTGCACAGCTGACAGCTTCATTCTACTGTGTCTAATTTGTGGATTTTTTTCAACATATTGGGAAGTCTCTTTTCACTATAATGACGGATTCCTAAAATATATCGGAACGTTACAGCCCAAAGTTCAGAAATTATGCTCAAAATCACATGGATTGCGGATATAGGACTACCTTAAGATTCATTTAGATTTTTTACATATTACCAGAATGATGGATGAATGAGATAGAATAACATATTTTAGGATTACTTTATCTCATTTCTAGGGTTTTGGGGTGATCAGTTGTTTTCATGTGCTTTCTAAATAGAAGAAGATTTCGGTGCACAAGATTTCGATAAGTTGGTCTCTGCTTCATTTGATGGGGCCCCTTACATCACAGCCCCCGCTATACATCAGTGTCCCCATCACAGTCCCCCCCCCATACATCAGTGTCCCCATCACAGTCCCCCCCCATACATCAGTGTCCCCACCCATACAGCAGTGTCCCCATCACAGTCCGCCCCCCCATACATCAGTTTCCCCACCCATACAGCAGTGTCCCCATCACAGTCCCTCCATACAGCAGTGTCCCCATCACAGCCCCCCCATACATCAGTGTCCCCATGGCAGCCCCCCCTATACATCAGTGTACCCATCGCAGCCCCCCCCATACATCAGTGTCCCCATCACAGCCCCCCCTATACATCAGTGTACCCATCGCAGCCCCCCCCATACATCAGTGTCCCCATCGCAGCCCCCCCCCATACATCAGTGTCCCCATCACAGCCCCCCCCCCTATACATCAGTGTCCCCATCACAGTCCCCCTCCCCCCATACATCAGTGTCCCCATCACAGCCCCCCCATACAGTGTCCCCATCACAGCCCCCCCCTCATACAGTGTCCCCATCACAGCCCCCCATACATCAGTGTCCCCATCACAGCCCCCCCCTCATACAGTGTCCCCATCGCATCCCCCATACATCAGTGTCCCCATCGCAGCCCCCCCCATACATCAGTATCCCCATCGCAGCCCCCCCATACAGTGTCCCCATCACAGCCCCCCCCCATACATCGGTGTCCCCATCGCAGCCCCCCCATACATCGGTGTCCCCATCACAGCCCCCCCCCATACATCGGTGTCCCCATCACAGCCCCCCCCCATACATCAGTGTCCCCATCGCAGCCCCCCCCCCATACATCAGTGTCCCCATCGCAGCCCCCCCATACATCAGTGTCCCCATCACAGCCCCCCCCATACAGTGTCCCCATCACAGCCCCCCATACAGTGTCCCCATCACAGCCCCCCATACAGTGTCCCCATCACAGCCCCCCATACATCAGTGTCCCCATCACAGCCCCCCACCATACATCAGTATCCCCATCGCAGCCCCCCACCATACATCAGTGTCCCCATCACAGCCCCCCACCATACATCAGTATCCCCATCGCAGCCCCCCCCCCCCATACATCAGTGTCCCCATCAGAAGACACAGAGACCAACTTATCTAAATCCTGTGCACAGAGTGAGGATCTCCTAGCCGGCCATACCTTGGAGACCCCAATCTACAAGATACCAGCTACTGTTTGAAGAGCAATTGAAGATGACTGATCACCCAACACCCTATGAATGAGATAAAAACAATCCTAAAATATGTTATTGTAATTCATCCATCCACCATTCCGCTAACACATTGAAAGTTTGTAGCATTTTCCATATAAATGTTCTGTACATGGCGAGCCATAGAGGGTACTGCCACAATAAAGGGGTACCAACATAACCCCCATCAGGGGTACCTGTCATGCCTCTTATAATAAGCACTAATATAGGATTCTCTTTACAAAATAACAATAATAAGAGAAGTACTCACTGAGGATGGATTGGATTCAGCCTGTCCTCCTCCTCCAGCTGGCTGTCAGCTGTTCCCTATTACCTGGCTGGTGAGTTTTGTGTGTATGATGTGTCCCCTCCCCTCCCTTCCCTAAACTGCTCAACTGTAATGAGTGATCTCATGTCATGACAATACAGTGCAGTGCTCCCCCCCCCATCAGTGTGGAAATAAACAGGAGGAGAGGTCAGTAGTCATTAGTCCATCCCTGCATTGCATTCCTGCTTTATTGCCACAGGCCTATCCCCCACCCCCATCTCAGCCTGCTGTCACTCTCACATGGTGCAATGGCTGCACTCCTAGCTCAATCACAATTGCATCATCAATGCTGTACAAGAGGCACAGGCTGCATGGGTGCGATGGGCTGCTGCTGCTGCTAGGTCTCTAGGGGAAAGGTCACCGGGATCTAGAAACTGCCATGCCCTTTGGTTACACACACAGAAAGATTTGGATTGGTCAGATCATAGGGCCAGCCTCTTTTAAAGTGGACCTGTCATTTAGGGCTCGTTTACACCATATGCAGTCGAAAGCAGAACTGCAAATATGCGAGAATATACATCGTCCACTCACAAATAAAATATTAGGAACCAATCATTTTTTTTTTTTTTTTTGTTTTCTTATTTATTTTACCTTTTATTTCTTTAAAAAAAAAATATACACTTTTATTCCCATTCCAGGAAATGTAAACATCCCTTGTAATAGAAAACTAGCATGACAGGGCCTCTTAAATATGAGATCCGGGGTCCAAAAGACTTCAGATCTCATATTTACACTAAAATGCAAAAAAAAAAAAAAAAAAAAGGCCCTTTAAGAGTAATGGGCGGAAGGGATGTTTTGACGTCGCCTCCGCTCTGCAATGATATGGAGACGGGTGGGGGTCATCTTCCCCTCATTTGTCTCCATACCCAGCCAGGAGAAGGATCTGATCGCCTCCACCGCTACAGACGGCTCCGGTAAGTGGCGGAGGGCACTGGAGCCCCTCTCCCGCCGCCGATAAAAGTGATCTTGCTGCGAATCCGCCGCAGAGACCACTTTTATCGGAAAGCGGACCACCTGCTGAAGAAGAGGATACCGGGGTTATGGTAGATAGCTGCTGCTGTAACTAGGGTGACCACGTGTCGCGGATTGCCCGGGACAGTCCCGCATTTCGCAAGTCTGTCCCGGGCACCTTCCTTCCAGGACAATACAGTGTCCCGGAATGAAACTGACACAGCCACCTCCCGGGCCATTCTCATGCCCCCAAAATAGGCCGCCACATCACCGCTTTACTCACTGACAGTACTTGTCCTGGCCGGTAATGCCTGGAGGAGCACAATCCCCGCCCCCTGCTTGTGATTGGAGAAATCATAAATCCCACCTCTTGTGTCCAATCACTGTGCTGTGATTCTTTACAGCACAAGCTGATTTTTGGGAAGGGGGGGGGGGGGGGTGTGTCCCTGAATGGTAGATTAAAAATGTGGTCACCCTAGCCGTAACAACGGTATTCCTCTTCAAAATAGCGACGTAAACCCGCGGCGGGCGGTCCGAAGTTGGTTAAGGAGGCGTGGCAGAGGGTGTGTCTTTTGCCTAAATACTTTTGCTAATAGGTGTCCCTCGTTCCCATCTCAAAAAGTTGTGAGGTATGCATTTGCAGTGCATTTTTTTTGCATCATTTTATTTTTATTTTTTACCTGGCATTCACACGCATTTGCATATATTCCGGTACAAAAAAAATGCAGCATTGGGATTCTTTTTCATTTATGTGAAAGCTCAGATGTTTGAAATACAATCATATTTTTTAGGCTTTTCCAGATGGGCGTCTGGGGAGAGCGGGGGGCAAAAAAACAGGTGGCTGAGGGCCAGAACGCAGTATGGAAAACCCGTTTTCCGTGCACATTTCCCACACGGCGATTAAAACGCACTACACTTGTGATCTGCAGCAGGTGTCAGTGTTAACTTACAGCGGACCATTAGTCTTTTTTTCATCTTTCCATCTATTAAATCTTCTGCCCTTCTTGTTGTTTTAACTTTGGATAGTAAAACATTTTTTTTTCTGCCAGTACAGTAAATCCCTTATACAGCCCACTTCCTGTTTCTTGTCTGATCATTATCCTAGGCTTATGATATCATATACAGCTCTCTCTCTCTCTCACTCTCGTGAGAGTTTGCCAGGCGGGGGAGGTGGGGTGAGTCATAAGAGGGCCAATGAGAGCTGCAGAGCTGAGGGTGTGTGTCTGTGTAAATCCAGGAAGTGAACAGGCAGCAGCTTCAGCTGCCCACAGTTAAAATGGCTGCAGCCAGACTCAGTGGAGGGAAATTTCTGCAACATATTTGGCAAGTAACAGAATCACAGTATATATAAGTGGTTGGAGGGAAGCTTCAGAATGGCAAAGATGTTTTTATTACAAATTATGTGAGCAGACTGCAGTTCCTCTTTAAAGGGGGTTGTAAACCCACTTAAAATTGCCGTTCGGTAAAAAAAACAAACAGCATCCAGACATCAGGAGGTGGCCGTAGTGCCTCCTGAACACCTGTCAGCCACTGCTATGCCACCCTCTGAAAAGCAATCCATCGCGGATCGCTTCCCATAGGGCTCATTCACACTTGCAGTTGAGCCACACTCTTACTGCCGCCCCCTCCCCCCCTTAGCTGCAGAGGCAATGACCCCTCGGCCACACCCACGATGCTTTTTGACACACTAGCGCAGGGGTCATAGCGGGTGTTTAGGAGGCAATACTGCACCTCCTCACAGCCTGTCAAATGCTCGGAAAAGAGTGATCTGAACATGGATCACTCTTCGGAGAACACTGCTAGTGTAAATGAGGCTTTATTCTCAGGTTGGATGCGTGGCTGAGCCACCCTTTTAGCGCCCCCCCCCCTTTAACTGCAAGGGCAGGAAATGGGGGTGTTCCCATGGTTGCTTTGCAGCCGCTGCAAAAGCTACCCAACAAGGTGCAAAGCTTGCCAAAGGCAACCCATTCAAGTGAATGGGGAAGCGCCACAAACACCCCTCAATCGTGTGCAATGCACGTGGTTGTGGCACGTTTATTTGGCAAAAATGCAGTTAAAACTGGCAGTGAGGAGGCATCAGTCTCCTCTGAAAAGGGATCCGGGCATGGATCGCTTTTCAGAGGAGCGATAAGTTTAGACGTATGGCTAATCCCAGCATTATGGAGGATTTTTGTCCCCCCCCCAGACATGGGATTTAACCCTTTCCTACTCTATCCAAATATATATATATATATATACTCATGTTTGATCGGTGTTATCAACATGTCTCGTTGCCACTAACAACCAGTCAGCTACAAACAGTGCAGGAAATGAAAGTCTGTCAGGTTGCTATGGGCAACCACACAGCCTCTCCTCGTTTCTCCTTGCATACAGAAAGACCAAAACACGGAGTTGGAGCTGCCTGGGGGAACACAAGTCTCAGCATGTCCTAATAAGACGCTACAGCCAGCCAGGACTCCTAGAACACCCCCCTCCTCTCCCCTCCCCTAGATTCATTCCCTGAGCCCCTCCTGCCACCCACTTCCTTCCCAGCTGCTGACTACCACTTCCGGGAGGAGCAAGATGGCGCCGCCCAGAAACCGGAAGTGGTCATGGTGCAGCGCTGAGTGAGCCATTATTCGGCTGTGAAATTGGGAGGTGAGTCTGCGGTGGAAACAGTCACCTTATTGAGAGTGGGGGGCGTCCAGCGCCGGGATAGGGGGTAATAGTGGTGGTGCAGTGACAGGAAGGGGGCAGTAAATACCGCATGGGGCATGGTGTCTATGGGGGGAGCCTGGCAGATCACAGTGTATAGGGTACAGATTGTATGGGGGAGGGGGCAGAGTGCTGGGGAAGCTGGGCAGAGCAACCTGTCACCCTGCAAACGAAGCTCTCCCTCACCCTATTGCATTAGGTATATATGGCACCCAAACGCACCTCGCCAATTGATTACAGCGCAGTGATGTGCTAATGTGCGTTGGGGTGCACTGCTGAAAATACTTTGTGATTGACTGACCCACCCTAATACAACTCACGTTATCGCATGACACGATGCGCCCGCATTTAATTTAATTTCTAGCTTCTTTTTTTCGGACACGGCATTCTTTTAGGGCACATTCCAAAAAAAAAATTCAACAAACGCATTGCAACACGTTACAAAAAACTCACGCGTTAATGCATGAGTTTTTGTAACGTGTTGTAATGCGTTCGCGTGCGGTTTGCATTCGTTGCATTTCTTTTTTGCCTTAATTTCCTTGCAGAGCAATGCATTTACCCCCACTTGACCTCTAGAAGAATACCCCCCCCCCTCTACATTCATAACCACCCCATTTTTAATATTTTTTTGCAATACGGCACTGCGTTACTTTGACAATTGCGCGCGATCGTGCAACGCTTTACCCAAATAAAATGTATGACCTTTTTTCCCCACAAATAGAGCTTTCTTTTGGTGGTGTTTAATCATCTCTGCAGTTTTCATTTTTTGCACTATAAACAAAAAAAGAGCAAAGTTTATTTTTTTACTTTCTGCTGTAAAACACAGCCAAAAAAAAAAATGTAATTTCATCATCAATTTAGGCCAATATTTATTCTGCTACATATTTTTGGTGAGAAAACCCCAATGAGGCCTGATTCACACTTATGCCGCGTACACACGGTCAGAATTTCCGACAACAAATGTTCGATGGGAGCTTGTTGTCGGAAATTCCGACCGTGTGTAGGCTCCATCGGAACGTTTGCTGTCGAAATTTCCAACAACAAATGATTGAGAGCTGGTTCTCAATTTTTCCGACAACAAAAGTTCTTGTCGGAAATTCCGACCGTGTGTAGCCATTTCCTGCGCATGCTCGGAATCATTGTACTTCATTTTTCTCGGCTCGTCGTAGTGTTGTACGTCGTCTCCGCGTTCTTGACCATCGGAATTTCCGACAACATTTGTGCGACCGTGTGAATGCAAGACAAGTTTGAACCAACATCCGACAGAAAAAAATACACGCTTTTGTTGTCGGAAATTCCGATCGTGTGTACGCGGAATTAGGCTCCATGCACACTGAAGCTCATAAACGGCCGTTTTTTTTGTTGTTTTTTTTTTAACAGCCCATCAACTCCCCGCTATGTTATCCTATGTGTCCATGCACACATGGATGTTTAGCAGCAGTGAAGTTTATGGGCTGTTGCCTGAACACCCTAAAATCGCGTTCAGGAGCTGTTTTTCTGACCGCTTAAAAACGTGGCTCGCCAGCATTTTTTTAATGTTTTTGATCCATAAAAACAAAAACAAAAAAAAAGCTAACGTGGAAAAACGCTATTGCAAAAACGTTGAAAGACTTACTGCAAAGCTACTGGCATTTTTTATAACGTTATTTTAACGTCCAGTGTGCATGGAGCCTTATGCAGGTGCATTTTTCAGTATGCGCTTTTCCTCCATTGAAGTCCTATGGAACCATTTCCATAAAATGCACAGATGTGAACATGACCCATAGAAAACCATGTTAAATGGATTGTAGTGTTTCTGCAAAACTGAAAACGCGCTAAAAAATGCATAGGTGTGAACCAGGCCTAAGCGTATATTGATTGCGCAAAAGTTATCACATCTACAAACTATGAGATTTTTTTTTTAACTAGTTATGGCAGGGATCAGCAACTTATAGCAGGACTGCGATATTGCGGCGGACAAATCGGACACTAACTGATGCTTTTGACACTTTTCGGGAGCCAGTGACACTAATACAGTGATCAGTGCTACAGTTATGCACTGTCACTGTACTAATCACACTGGCTGGGAAGGGGTTAACATCAGGGGCGATCAAAGGGGTTAACGGTGTGTCTAGCCAGTGTTTGTGTGCTGTGGGGGAGGTGCTTTCACTAAGGGAGGAGATTCAATTTATTCCCTGCTTTGCAGTGACACAAACTCCATCCCTTCCCCCTGTCAGAATGTTGATCTGACTTGTTTACATAGGCAGATCGCAGTTCTGTGTCCCCGCCTGACAATCAGTGGGTTCTGAAGGACATTGAGCAATGGACACCCGCTGATCAGCTTCTGCTGTGTGTAATCACAGTAGAAGCGAGCTGCCAGCAGCGTGCATGCGCGTTCCCTACCCGGAAATGTGGGATTGTGTGCAGCTTTTTTTCTCAGACAATAAGTGCAGGAATTCCCCTTTTCCGAAACATCCCTTTTCTCCGCCCCTACCCACCTTCGAGCACTGTCCCTTGGTTCCATCCCTCACCCACCTCCCAGTACTGCCCCTTTTAGAAAATACAGAACCAAGTATCATTTTGTGGTGCTAAGAAATTTGTATGGAATTTGGTAATGATATCAAGAAAAGCAGTAAAATAGATCCCCTTCAGCCAGCATCAATAGATCCCACTAACAATAATGTACCACCCACAACAAAATTTCCCCCCAGCAACAATAGACTCCCAGCAGCATCAACAGATCTCCGCACAGCCAGCATTATTAGACGCTCTGTCAGCCATCAACAATAGACCCCTCCCCCAACAGTAGATCTCCTTCAGCAACAACTGACCCCCCCAGCAACATAAGACCCACCCCCAGCAACAATAGGTCCCCCAGCAGCAAAAATATACCTCCTCAGCAGCAATAGATCCCCCACAGTAAGCATCAATACCCTGCAGCACACCCCCCCAGCACCCCTTGCGATTACAGTCAGTCCAGGAGGTGCCGGAACTGTGTTCCTGTTGAAAATCAGCCGCGTGTGTGTGTGTGTGTGTGTGTATATATATATATATATATATATATATATATATATATATATATATATATATATAATTTTTTTTTTTATATTTATTACACACACATACATATTTATTACTGCTACAGGGTGGACTTAAAGTGGTTAAACATGTCCTAAACTGACCTAAAAAATAGTAGTGCATGCTGTACATTTTTGTTAGTGCTGGGCAAACGCAGTGCAAGGCGCTGGTGTGAACTGCATTCATAGGGAACCATTATTTTCTGGTTACCATGCAGCCAGCACATCTGGTGTGAATGATCCCTTAAAGTAATTGTAAACCCTTACATATACCCAGTGAAGTGACTGGCCTCAGGTGATACACAAAGAGAAATCAAATCCCCCTACATAAGTTGTACCTGTTTATCTGCCATCTTCTCTTCTCTATGTCCCTTCAACTGCCAAAATTTATAAAGCTTGTCTGAGCTGTCAGAAACCGGGATGGAGAGCTGAAGTTACACTCTGCAGCGCTCAGTGAGGAGAGCTCTGAGAGCTGATTGGAGGGAAGAGACACACCCCCATGACACAGGAACAGAGCTGAGGCTGTCAACAGGCTGTGTGCTGGAGCTCCCTCCCCTGTCATCTCCTGATGTCAGGAAAACTTGTCAGAAGGGACTCGTGCTGATAGAGGAAGGAAGTTGCAGGCAGAAAGTACACACTATAGAGGGATATGCTTTGTTCATATTTTACATCTAAGGTTTAAAGCCACTTGCAAAATCTAAAGGTCTGAAATGTAAAAGACAGACACAAAAAAAAAAAGTGTGTTCCCCCGACCCCAAAATACCAGGCCTGGTATAGATTTTAAGAAAAAAAATAAAGTCCATACCAGACTGATATTGGCGTACACAACCTGCCAGGCCAGGAGAGGAGGGTATGAGTGTGTGTGTGTCCCCACCCCCCTCCTGGACCATACAAGGCCACATGCCATCCACACGGAAGAGGGTAACTTGCTGGGGTGAGATGCCCCCTGACATAGGATCTTGTCCCCATAATGAGAAGGACAAGGGCCTCATCCTCACAACCCTGGCCCGGTGGTTGTAGGGGTCTGCGGCTAGAAAGTTTATTAAATCCGGAAGCCCTCCTCAAAGTGGAACTTCACTCCCTCAAACAATATTGACTATTTTTAATCCATATGCTGCTCGCTATAGTAATATGATAGGAAAGTTTGTCACATTTACTGATTTTAAACTTCATTTTTTTTTAGTTACTGGTTTCTGGCCTAGGCCAAAATGGTGTCATACATCCCAGGACTCTTCAGGAGGGGAGAAGAGATTTTCTCAGCTAAGCACATCCTCCTGCCTGTGTTCCGTCAAAATCAGCGACCCCTCAGATTAGGTAGCGTCACTACACTGCGGCGGCCATCTTGATACACCCCACACTCGGCCACAGTAAGCCTACAGTCAGAAGGCAACAGCGGACATCTTTTTACACCCACCAGAGTCTTGCATTTCACACTTATTTTTACTAGTAAACTCTGCTTATACAGGTCCTTCTCAAAAAATTAGCATATTGTGATAAAGTTCATTATTTTCTGTAATGTACTGATAAACATTAGACTTTCATATATTTTAGATTCATTACACACAACTGAAGTAGTTCAAGCCTTTTCTTGTTTTAATATTGATGATTTTGGCATACAGCTCATGACAACCCAAAATTCCTATCTCAAAAAATTTGCATATTTCATCCGACCAATAAAAGAAAAGTGTTTTTAATACAAAAAAAGTCAACCTTCAAATAATTATGTTCAGTTATGCACTCAATACTTGGTCGGGAATTCTTTTGCAGAAATGACTGCTTCAATGCGGCGTGGCATGGAGGCAACCAGCCTGTGGCACTGCTGAGGTGTTATGGAGGCCCAGGATGCTTCGATAGCGGCCTTAAGCTCATCCAGAGTGTTGGGTCTTGCGTCTCTCAACTTTCTCTTCCCAATATCCCACAGATTCTCTATGGGGTTCAGGTCAGGAGAGTTGGCAGGCCAATTGAGCACAGTAATACCATGGTCAGTAAACCATTTACCAGTGGTTTTGGCACTGTGAGCAGGTGCCAGGTCGTGCTGAAAAATGAAATCTTCATCTCCATAAAGCTTTTCAGCAGATGGAAGCATGAAGTGCTCCAAAATCTCCTGATAGCTAGCTGCATTGACCCTGCCCTTGATAAAACACAGTGGACCAAAACCAGCAGCTGACATGGCACCCCAGACCATCACTGACTGTGGGTACTTGACACTGGACTTCAGGCATTTTGGCATTTCCCTCTCCCCAGTCTTCCTCCAGACTCTGGCACCTTGATTTCCGAATGACATGCAAAATTTGCTTTCATCCGAAAAAAGTACTTTGGACCACTGAGCAACAGTCCAGTGCTGCTTCTCTGTAGCCCAGGTCAGGCGCTTCTGCCGCTGTTTCTGGTTCAAAAGTGGCTTGACCTGGGGAATGCGGCACCTGTAGCCCATTTCCTGCACACGCCTGTTCACGGTGGCTCTGGATGTTTCTACTCCAGACTCAGTCCACTGCTTCCGCAGGTCCTCCAAGGTCTGGAATCGGTCCTTCTCCACAATCTTCTTCAGGGTCCGGTCACCTCTTCTCGTTGTGCAGCGTTTTCTGCCACACTTTTTCCTTCCCACAGACTTCCCACTGAGGTGCCTTGATACAGCACTCTGGGAACAGCCTATTCGTTCAGAAATTTCTTTCTGTGTCTTACCCTCTTGCTTGAGGGTGTCAATGATGGCCTTCTGGACAGCAGTCAGGTCGGCAGTCTTACCCATGATTGCGGTTTTGAGTAATGAACCAGGCTGGGAGTTTTTAAAAGCCTCAGGAATCTTTTGCAGGTGTTTAGAGTTAATTAGTTGATTCAGATGATTAGGTTAATAGCTCGTTTAGAGAACCTTTTCATGATATGCTAATTTTTTGAGATAGGAATTTGGGGTTTTCATGAGCTGTATGCCAAAATCATCAATATTAAAACAAGAAAAGGCTTGAACTACTTCAGTTGTGTGTAATGAATCTAAAATATATGAAAGTCTAATGTTTATCAGTACATTACAGAAAATAATGAACTTTATCACAATATGCTAATTTTTTGAGAAGGACCTGTATAGTGAAATAGGGTATTTTGAAGTTGAATTTTAAAATTAGTGGTGTTCTGTCAGATTAGCAAACGTGTGAGATGAGCAGGCTTCCCGCTGCTTTTAAAATTCAACATCAAAACAGTGTCACGGACTTCAAAGTACTGTATTTTCACAATATAAGCTCAGTTTACTGGTAAAAATAAATGTGACATGAAAGACACCGGTGGGTGTAAAAAATAGGATTTTTATAACAGCTTACCTGTAAAATCCTTTTCTTAGGAGTACATCACGGGACACAGAGCGACATAGTCATTACTAATGGGTTATATAGATACCGTCAGGTGCTGGCACTGGCAACTTCCAAAACCGGAAGTACCCTCCCCTATATAAGCCCCTCCCATCCGGGAGCACCTCAGTTTTGTAGCAAAGCAATAAGTGTCCCCAAAGAGGGGCGGGAGCTCTGTGTCCCGTGATGTACTCCTAAGAAAAGGATTTTACAGGTAAGCTGTTATAAAAATCCTATTTTCTTTCTCGTACATCACGGGACACAGAGCGACATAGTCATTACTAATGGGATGTCCTAAAGCAATGCCCAATGAGGGGGGGGATACACCATATATAAGCTGAGCGCTATCAGACATGAGGATCTTTTGCGGCCCGCAACACACTGCGCCCAAAGGCGACATCCTCCTGACTTCTAACGTCCACCTGGTAGAACCTAGTAAACGTGTGAACTGAAGACCACGTTGCGGCCTTACAGATTTGAGCCAGGGAGGCCTGGTGATGCACTGCCCATGAAGTTCCAACTGCTCTCGTGGAGTGCGCCCTAACTTTGAACGGAGGCGGTCTCCTTCTCAAGCCATAGGCTTGCATAATGACCTGTCGAATCCACTTGGCTAAAGTAGATTTTGACGCTGCCTGACCCTTTCTGGGGCCTTCCGGCAGAATAAACAAAGTATCCGTTCTGCGAATCTGAGCAGTGGCTTTTAGATAAGCTTTAACTGCTCTTACTACATCCAAAGAATGCAATAACTTTTCCTCTACCGAAGTAGGTTTGGGGAAAAAAGAAGGAAGAACCACATCTTGGTTCAAATGAAACCTCGATACCACCTTAGGAAGAAAGGCTGGATGAGGACGTAACACTACTCTGTCCTTATGGATAACCAGATATGGCTCCTTACAGGACATAGCTGCTAATTCCGATACTCTTTTAGCCGAACAAATGGCTACTAGAAAAATCAATTTCCTGGTGAAGCACCAAGGAAATATGCTGTAATGGTTCAAATGGTTGTTTCTGTAGAACCGACAGAACCAAGTTTAGATCCCATGGACATATGGGAATATTAACCGGAGGACTAATACGCATCACTCCTTGTATAAAGGCTTTGACTAGTGAATGCGAAGCCAAGGGCCTTTGAAAAAATATTGACAAGGCCGAAAACTGACCCTTGATAGTACTCAAGGCAAGCTTCCTATCTACAGCCCACTGTAGGAAGTCCAGAATCCTACCTATTACGTACTTATGTGGATGCCATTTCTTGGCCTCACACCACGCGATGTACGCCTTCCAGATTCTATAGTAGATCTGCCTGGATACCGGCTTCCTGGCATTGATCATGGTAGATACCACAGCATTAGAGAGCCCTCTCTTTTTTAGAATGTGGGCTTCAATAGCCAGGCCGTCAAACCTAGGGCTGGTAAGGAAGGGTGGTATATCGGTCCTTGCGAAAGCCGGACGACGTGGGAGAGTCCAAGGACTCCCCACTGAAATTTTACAATCTCCGCGTACCACGCTCTTCGGGGCCACGCTGGAGCCACCGGAATCACCGGTTTCTTTTCTACCCTGATTCTGCGGAGTAATCGAGGTAACCATTGTGGCGGTGTGAATGCATATATCAGCTTGAACTGATCCCAAGGGAACACTAGGGCATCCGAGCCGCAAGCTAGGGGATCCCTTGTCCGAGAGACAAACCTGTCCCCCTTTGCGTTGAATCTGGATGCTAGAAGATCTACATCCGATGTTCCCCACCGCTGACATATTGTCCAGAAAACCTCGGGGTGAAGGGACCCTTCCTCTGGGCCTAATTGCTGGCGACTTAGAAAGTCCGCCTTCCAATTCTCCACTCCTGGAATGAATACCGCAGATATGGCTGGGACATATTTTTCTGCCCATTTCAGGATGTAATTTACTTCCCTCTGGGCTGCACGACTCCTGGTGCCCCCCTGATGATTGATATATGCCACTGCTGTGGCATTGTCTGATTGCATTCTGACAGGGGACCCTTGGAGTTTGGATGTCCATGCTACTAGGGCATACCGGGCTGCTCGTATCTCTAAGAGATTGATGGGCAGGGCCTTTTCTGCATCCGACCATCTGCCCTGGAGAGACTATTGCTCCAGTACTGCTCCCCAGCCTATAAGGCTGGCATCTGTAGTGACCACCTTCCAAGAAATCGGACTGAAGGATTTCCTTTTTTCCAGATTCTGGGGAACCAACCACCAACGGAGGCTCTTGCGAACGGAAGGGGACAAGGACATTGTAAGTCTAGGGCCTGAACTTTTTTGTTCCAGGCTGACAGTATGGCCCCTTGCAAATTCCTTGAATGGAATTGACCGTAGGGTACTGCTTCGAATGATGCCACCATTTTTCCCAGCAGCCTCATATACAGGCGTATGGACGGCTGTCTTTTTTGTACCCACTAAGTGGATCAAATCTTTCAAAGACAACATCTTTCCTTGAGGCAAGAATATTTTTCTCTGGCCTGAATCCAACCTTAGCCCCAAGTATTCCAGACTTTTGACTGGTTTTTAGGGCTGACTTGTCTCGGTTGATAATCCAACCGTGAGATTCCAGATACTTGATCGTCTTGTGAACGACCACGTCTAGTTTTTTCACTGAGTGGTCTATCAGCAACAAGTCATCCAGATATGCCATTATCATTACACCTTGTGTTCTTAGATTGGCCAATAAAGGGCCAGAATTTTTGTAAACACTCGTGGTGCTGTGGCCAAACCGAAGGGTAAGGCTCTGAACTGAAAATGGCGCCCTTCTACTGCAAAGCGTAGAAATTTTTGGTGGACTGGAAAGATGGGAATGTGCAAATAAGCATCTTTGATGTCGATCGTGGCTAACCAATCCTCCCCTTGTAGGGCAGTGGCCACCGATCGGATCGACTCCATCGGAAAGTCCTGATATACAGGAATTTGTATAGCCCTTTTAGAATTAATATGGGCCTCCCGTCCGCGTTTGCTTCGGGACTGTAAAGAGGTTTGAGTAAAACCCGAACCCGAACCTCCATAATTACTCCTTGGAGCAATAGTTGTTCTAGTGCCAACAGGAGGGACTCTCTCTTCCGGGGATCCCTTGGCACGTTTGACCTCAAAAATGGGAAGGAGGAGAGTCTTTTAACTCCAAACTGTATCCCAAACCTACTGCGGAGAGCACCTATCTGTCTTGATCGTGTCCCGCCAGGTCTCTTGCGAACAACTGGAGTCCTCCCCCCACCCGACTGAGTGGGGGCTTCATGAATTTAACTTTGGGGGAGGTTTTGTACCTCCCCTAACCCAGGGTTTCTCATTACCCTGCTACTGTCCCTGTTTTTTACCCCCGGGATTTGACCGAGGAGGCCGTCGGAACTGTTACACAGCCGATGCCCCAGGGACTGGAGAAGCAGGCCTCTTAAAGAGGGACCTCTAACTCTGCTTTTAACCGGCAAGAGCGTATTTTTACCGCTGGAAATTTTCTGGATCTATTTGTCCAGGTTTTCCCTGAATAAGCGTTCACCATGAAATGGGACGCTAACCAGCCATTCTTTACAGGGAGCTTCAGCAGACCAGTTTTTGAGCCATAGGAGCCTACGCATATGTACTATAGACAGCGTAAGGCGGGAGGCCTGATGGACTGAATCCTCTATGGCATCAACCGCAAAGCCTAAGGCTCTAGGTAGATCAGCTAGGGCAAAGCCTGCTGATCTGTCAAGTCCCTCAAGACCTGTTTCAACTGATCCTTCACTGCTTAGCAGACCCCAATAGCTGCTACTGCTGGTTGTATCACCAAGCAGATTTTCATAAGGACTCCAATCTTTTATCTATTGGGTTCTTGAACATTTGGACATTATCCACTGGACATGTCAGTGATTTATACATACAAGAGATGGCTGCGTCCATTGTAGGGACCTTCCATTTTTTTTTTTTTTTTTGATGAACTTATCCTCCATGGGATAGACCACCGGAAATCTCTTGGGGGAATAAATATTTTCTCAGGACGTTCCCAATCCTGGTAAATGAGCCCTTTCAGTAAAGGGTGAAGTGGAAAAGAACAAACAGTCTGGGGGCTTCTAGCGACCCCAACGAGGATACAGTAGTGGTTGATGGTTCCGCAAGGTGCATTTTTAAATGCTGATCGGACCATGTTAGTCAGAGACTGAACCCATAATCTTTCAGCTTGAGATGCTGAGAAAAGGTTCCCCCACTGTTGATTCCTCTATAACAGAATCAACCTTATCCTGATCCCCTTCAGGCAGGTCGATCCCTGTATGGGACTGTTGCTCTGCTAACAGGCACTCTGAAGGAGGAGACTGAGATCGGGCGTGCTTTTCCTGACAGGGAGGCAGCGATAAATTTTGACAATCTCTCTCTAATCCTCCCAGAGCTGAGGAAAAAACCTCCTCTGTTACATACACAGGAGCAGGTGACTGAGGACAGCCACAGTACCAAGTACCCCTGCGGGGTCTCTACGGTCACTTACCTCTGAACTTCAGGGGAGACTGGTGCAGCAGGAGTATGCCCAAGATCCTCCGAGCCCGATGAGACCCCCTTCGCTTCCTGGAAGATTCAGTTCCGGAGCTTCTGGACGGCATATTCCTAAGCCTAAAGCTGAGGTATTCCAGCCGTAATACACCACTTTTACTGAGAATAGTCTAGCACAATTGCTGCTATATCACAGTTGGTGTCTACTAATGTGCCTTTCTAGGGGATGCCTGTATCAACCGCTTGCTGTATGCCTTTAAATGTTGCCAGCTCTGTCTCTGTACTTCATAGCCAGCTCACTACATATTGTGGTTTTTTTAAAACTGCTGGGACGCCCGCACATGCGCAGAAGCGCTGCGGCGCGCACAGAGCGTCATCCCCCAGGCTCCGCCCCCTTTCCCGGCTCACCTCTATATATAGAGGCGCGCGCACGCGCGCGGGCACGTGCGCCTTCGGCGCTAATTTCAAATATGGTAACAAGGGACAGGAGCCAGGGCCCCTCTTTGCCGCAGGCCGGGGGATGGACGAGCACTGCAACATGGCAGAGGAAGCAGTTCCCTATAAGAGAACTCACCATCTGCCTGGACTTTGCTCTGCTGAGAAGAAGCTAGTCCACATGACAAGAAAACATTCCACAGCGGCCTCTAGTGGACAAACACAGGTACCGCAGTCTAATATATTAAATATATATATATAAAAAAAAATTTTTTTTTTTTTTTTTTCTTGACCACCATTAAAAATTATTACATTTTTTTAGTAGTTACAGGCATGCACAGAATTTTGCGGGAATACCATTAGGTAACAGACAGAAAGACAAATTAGGCTTGGGGGTCCCCCAATAGAACAAAGTTCCTGGGGGCCCCCACTTACCTGTTCCCCGCCGCAGGACTTTGTTTGGTCCACAAAAGCCCAAACTTCACCTATCACGGCAGGCATTGTAATCAAACCTTCAGGGACCGGGTTCCCAAGGATTCCACTCCCCTGGACCTGTATAGCACCCTGCACAGAAAACATCTTGGTCGTGGGTATGACCAGAGCTCTGGATCCCAGGGTCCAGCTCTCCTAAGAGAAGCATTACAGGCAAAACCTTGCTCTTCTCTGCAAGGCCCGGGTACCGACCGTTTAGCTATGAAGCTTTTTTGGTCGGATCCGGAATAGCTTACTGAGGCCCAAAAGAACCTGTACGCAAGCCCAGTGAAAAACACGTGTTTCTTCTTGGCCAACACCTTAGACACTGGCAAAAAACTGAGGTGCTCCCGGATGGGAGGGGCTTATATAGGGGAGGGTACTTCCGGTTTTGGAAGTTGCCAGTGCCAGCACCTGACGGTATCTATATAACCCATTAGTAATGACTATGTCGCTCTGTGTCCCGTGATGTACGAGAAAGAAAGATGTCCGCTGCTTCCTTCTGACTGCAGGTGTTTTGTCAGAATTGGCAACCTGTCAGATCTGGTAAGGGAAGTAATGTTCTGTCACAGCCATCTTGGTACACCCTGCACTTTTCCGCAGTAAGCCTACAGCCAGTAGGCGGCAAGCGGACATCTTTTTACACCCACCGGCGTCATGCATTTCACACTTATTTTTACCAGTAAACTGAGCTTATATAGTGAAAAATAGTATTTAGAAATCCGTCTGACTGTTTAGATGTTGAATTTTAAAATCAGTGGTGTTCTGTCAGATTAGCAAACCTGTGAGATCAGTAGGCTTGCCGCTGCTTTTAAAATGAAACATCAAAACAGTGAGACGGATTTCTAAATCGTGTATTTCACGATATAAGCTGAGTTTACTGGTAAAAATAAGTATGAAATGCAAGACTCTGGTGGGTGTAAAAAGATGTCCGATGTCCGCTGCCCGCCTTCTGACTTTAGGCTTACTGCGGACGAGTGTGGGGTGTACCAAGATGGCCATGGTGGAACATCACTTCCGTTACCAGATCTGACAGACCGCCTAATCTGACGGAACACCGGCTTGCTGCGGCTGAGTGTGGGGTGAAGCAAGATGGCTATCGCCATGTTGTGACGGAACGTCACTTCCGTTACTTATTCTGATGGGTCACCGATTCTGATGGAACACCTGCATGCCCGAGCTAAGGGCAGATGGATTCCAGGAAGTAAATGTTACATGAATCATCTAACCTTACTCAAGATGGCCACAGCCAAAAATGCAGGGGGGGAGGGGGTGTTTGTTAAAGTGATTTCTCAGCAAATGAAAACAGAGAAACCTGGATGGATGGGGGCGTTTGAAAGTGAGTGTAATAACATTTTCAGTTTGTAGTGCTCAGATGCAGTGTAGGTCCGCTTTAAAATAAAGAGCCCCCAGATACCGCACTGCACTTCTCCAGCAACCAGCTGAATGTGCATTAGAAGCTGCATCAAACCAGGTAAAGCATGCCTCATTTCCTGGTTGGAGGACTTCCAACATCATCTTGCACTTCCCTCCACAGCCTTTTTGGCATGTTCCTTTCCTTCACTGGATTTCAGTTCTTTCAATCATGGGGACTCAGTGCCACATGTAGGCGTTACGTAGGGTGATCTGCAACCAAATTCAGCTTGCCAATGCCCACTCCTCCAGACTGACACCCACCCATCAAGCCATTTTGATATTTGCATAACTCCTCCCAAGAGCCAGCCCACTGCTTACATCAGAGCTGAGATCTCGTGAGAGGAGTTGAAAAATGGGGAATTTTTGGGACTTGGACTTTTTAGGCACAGTAATACAAAATGATTAAAAAAGTATAAATTTATTGAGCGTAGATACAAAAATAAACAGACTTGTTAAAAAAGGCCCACATGATTGGATCAATACAACAATACCGCCATTGGATAAAGGAAGCCAAAGTCCTCAATAGGAAGATGAAGGAATTATAAGCTTATTCCATATAGAAGACATTCCACAAAGTAGATGAGGTAGAAGTAGTGCGGTATGAGATGTTGCATTCGCTCGACAAGTTCCGCGTGCAGTCACGCTTCTTCAGGAGAAAAATTTACAACGCCATGTTAGTTGGCCAACTGATGTAGCCATATAGTAGGGTCTCTAACAAACTGTGGAGTTGATATAGTGCGGAAGCAATGGTATATCCCATAAGAACAGCGCTCAAAATAGTAAACCATCCTACAGTGTTGGCTGTAATACAGCCAACACTGTAGGATGGTTTGCTATTTTGAGCGCTGCGGACGTGGGGATACTTGATCAGGTCAAACATTTTCTTATTGGCGGTTATTACAGCCGTCTGGCACTTTTCAACTTCTTATGGGATATACCATTGCTTTCGCACTATATCAACTCCACAGTTGGTTAGAGACCCTACTATATGGCTACATCAGTTGGAACCATTACGACCAACTAATATGGCGTTGTAAATTTTTCTAACTAGGAAACGCCCATTTATCCCCATTGCTTCAGCGTCTCCTGTCCTCCTGCAGGTGTATCTATATTATTAAATTATTGGCTGCTATCATTTTAGGAATATTACTTTATAACCCACATCTACATGCTGTGCTCCTGAAGAAGCGTGACTGCACGCGGAACTTGTCGAGCGAATGCAACATCTCATACCGCACTACTTCTACCTCATCTACTTTGTGGAATGTCTACTATATGGAATAACCTTGTAATTCCTTCATCTTCCTATTGAGGACTTTGGCTTCCTTTATCCAATGGCGGTATTGTTGTATTGATCCAATCATGTGGGCCTTTTTTAACAAGTCTGTTTATTTTTGTATCTACGCTCAATAAATTTATACTTTTTTAATCATTTTGTATTACTGTGCCTAAAAAGTCCAAGTCCCAAAAATTCCCCATTTTCAATATCTTTAGGATGTGGCACATTGCTATTTATGTTGTATCCACAGTTACCACTCTGTGGGGTGATACAACACATCTATTTGTATTCTCGTGAGAGGAGTGCTGAGGCAGGGGGCTGTGCTATTTTCAGGATGCTCTATACAGCACCGCCCATCAGTGCCACCTATCAGCGCCCATCAGTAATCAGTGCTGCATGTCATTGCTCATCAGTGTTGCCTGTCAGTGCCACTTATCAGTGCTTCCTGGCAGTGCCCATTAGTGCCACTCATCAGTGCTGTCTATCAGTGCAGCCTCATCAGCACACACCAGTGTAGGATTAAAATTACTTATTTACAATATTTTATAACAGAAACTAAGAAAAAACTTTATTTTTATTTAATTTTTTTTCAAAATTTTCGTTCTTTTTTTGTATGTTTAGCAAAAAAATAAACACCCAGTGGTGATTAAATACCACAAAAAAAAAAAAAAAAAGAAAAAAAGCTCTATCTGTCTCAATTTTTTTTAAAATAAAAATGTAGTTTGCATAACCGCGCAATTGTCATTCAAAGTGCAAAAGCGCTTAAAACTGACCTGGTTAAAGGAGGATACAAATGCGATAATTTAAACATGTATTTGAATTTCTAACACATTCCTGTGTGTCCATTAATACAACCACAGCAAATAAATACATAACCCATTGCTCTTCTCTTTATTTCCGTCTGTCTTGTAGGAGTCGGACTGAATTATGGCTTCCCGAGCGGGTCCTCGAGCCAGCGGCACAGATGGAAGTGACTTCCAGCATCGAGAAAGGGTGGCTAATCATTACCAGATGAGGTATGAGGATGTCCGCCATGTACAGGTCACATAGTAGAGTATTAACTGTTCCGTGATTGTATTACTATACAGCATGTCACTGACATCTTCAGTCATTTTATAAACCCTAAAAATGATCTCTGCTCAATCACTGCAAAATAAAATACCTTTCGATCCTGCCAGAAATCCAGTAAAAACTGCCTGTACTTCCAGATTTCTTTTGGAACTAAAGGTTTAGGTAACATGAATAAAAAAAACGCTATTGTAAGCACCCCTTCCAATGTTATATGGCTTCTAGAGCGGAACGATTAACAACTTAAAGCGGAGCTCCACCCTAAAGTGGAACTTCCACTCATCGGAACCCTCCCCCCCCTCCGGTGTCACATTTGGCACCTTTCAGGGGGGAGGGGGGTGGGGGGTGCAGATACCTGTCTAAGACAGGTATTTGCACCCACTTCTGGGAGTCTGTGGGTAGTGCGTCACTTTTCGCAGAACGCCCATTGTGTTCTGGGAAACACACGGCTCCCAGAACACAACGGTGACCAGTGAGGACGGCGCTGTGCGACTCGCGCATGCACCGTAGGGAACCGGGCAGTGAAGCCGGAACGCTTCACTTCCTGATTACCTCACAGAGGATGGCGGTGGGGGCAACAGATAAGACGAGCAATTGTTCCTCTTCTGCTGCAGATGTCGCTGGACTCCAGGACAGGTAATTGTCCATATATTAAAAGTCAGCAGCTGCAGTATGTGCAGTATGCTTTTAATATTTTTTTTAACGGCGGAGCTCTGCTTTAAGCCCCGGACCATTTGGCTGACCAAAGACCAGGCCACTTTTTGTGATTCGGCACTGCGTAGCTTTAACTGACAGTTGCGCAGTCGTGCGACGTGGCTCCCAAACAAAATTGACGTCCTTTTTTCCCACAAATAGAGCTTTCTTTTGGTGGTATTTGATCACCTCTGCAGTTTTAATTTTTTGCGCTATAAACAAAAAAAGAGCGACAATTTTGAAAAAAATTCAATATATTTTACTTTTTGCTATAATAAATATCCCCAAAAAATATATAAAAAAAACGTTTTTTCCCTCAGTTTAGGCCGATACGTATTCTTCTACATATTTTTGGTAAAAAAAAATCCTAATAAGCGTTTATTGATTGGTTTGCGCAAAAGTTATAGCGTCTAAAAATAGGGGATAGTTTTATGGTATTTTTATTAATAATTTTTTTTTTTTACTAGTAATTAATGGCGGCGATTTTTATATTGACTGCGACATTATGGCGGACACATCGGACACTTTTGTCACCATTTTGGGACCATTGTCATTTTTACAGCGATCAGTGCTATAAAAATGCACTGATTACTGTAAAAATGACTCTGGCAGGGAAGGGGTTTAACACTAGGGGGCGAGGAAGGGGTAAGTGTGTCCTAGGGAGTGATTCTAAATGTTAGGGGGCGTGGCTACGAGTGACACGTCACTGAACGCTGCTCCCGATGAGAGGGAACAGACGATCAGTGACATGTCACTAGGAAGAACAGGGAGATTTTGTTGTATTTATACTGACATCTCCCCGTTCTTCAGCTCCGTGACACGATAGCTGGACACCGGCGGACATCGAGTCCATGGGTCCCACGGGCACGGAGATCGCGACCACATGGTGGCAATTTAAATGGGACGTATATATACACCATTTGTGCAGCCGTGCCATTCTGTCGGCGTATAAGTTTGTGCGGCGGTCGGCAAGCGGTTAATCTTTTAAGAATGTTTTTCCCTTCCCGATCGTCAAAACAGCAATTCTTTCTAACAAGTGCAGAGAGTTCTCACAGCTGAAAAAAAAAAAATCCAGGCAGCCTGCCAAGTTTTATTACAACACGGAATAAGTAGACAAAAAGTATCTTTTCGTTCTTTCATCAACGGCGTGTAAATGAGGGAAGATTAACCATCTAAAGACCAAACCTTTTCTGACATTTGTTGCTTACAAGTAAAAATCATTATTTTATGCTCGAAATTTTCTTGGAACACCCAAACATGATATATTGTTTTTTGTTTTTTTTTAAAGCAGAGACCCTAGAGAATAAAATGGTGGTTGTTGCAATATTTTATGTCGCACTGTATTTGCGCAGTGGTCTTTCAAATGCAATAAAAAAAAAAAAAAAATACACTTTAACTACTTCTCTACCGCCAAATGAGCCTCTCGTTCTGGGCGGACGTCATATGTCGTTGCGCCTTCCCAAGCCACTAGGGGGACGCGCGCGCCGCGTCACTGGGTATCCGATGCGCGTGCCCGATGGCCGCCGGGCACCCACGATTGCCCAGTAACTGAGCAGGACCGTGGATCTGTGTGTGTAAACACACAGATCCACGTCCTGTCAGGGAGAGGAGACCGATGGTGTGTCCGATGGTGTGTACATAGGGACACAGATCTGTCACCTCCCCCTGTCAGTCCCCTCCCTCCACAGTAAGAATCACTCCCTAGGGAACACATTTAAAGCTTTGATCGCCCCCTAGTGTTAATCCTTTCTCTGCCAGTCATGTTTATACAGTAACCAGTGCATTTCTTTCTCGTACATCACGGGACACAGAGCGACATAGTCATTACTAATGGGTTATATAGATACCGTCAGGTGCTGGCACTGGCAACTTCCAAAACCGGAAGTACCCTCCCCTATATAAGCCCCTCCCATCCGGGAGCACCTCAGTTTTTTGCCAGTGTCTAAGGTGTTGGCCAAGAAGAAACATGTGTTTTTCACTGAGCTTGCGTACAGGTTCTTTTGGGCCTCAGTAAGCTATTCCGGATCCGACCAAAAAAGCTTCATAGCTAAACGGTCGGTACCCGGGCCTTGCAGAGAAGAGCAAGGTTTTGCCTGTAATGCTTCTCTTAGGAGAGCTGGACCCTGGGATCCAGAGCTCTGGTCATACCCACGACCAAGATGTTTTCTGTGCAGGGTGCTATACAGGTCCAGGGGAGTGGAATCCTTGGGAACCCGGTCCCTGAAGGTTTGATTACAATGCCTGCCGTGATAGGTGAAGTTTGGGCTTTTGTGACCAAACAAAGTCCTGCGGCGGGGAACAGGTAAGTGGGGGCCCCCAGGAACTTGGTTCTATTGGGGGACCCCCAAGCCTAATTTGTCTTTCTGTCTGTTACCTAATGGTATTCCCGCAAAATTCTGTGCATGCCTGTAACTACTTAAAAAATGTAATAATTTTTAATGGTGGTCAAGAAAAAAAAAAAAAAATTTTTTTTATATATATATATTTAATATATTAGACTGCGGTACCTGTGTTTGTCCACTAGAGGCCGCTGTGGAATGTTTTCTTGTCATGTGGACTAGCTTCTTCTCAGCAGAGCAAAGTCCAGGCAGATGGTGAGTTCTCTTATAGGAAACTGCTTCCTCTGCCATGTTGCAGTGCTCGTCCATCCCCCGGCCTGCGGCAAAGAGGGGCCCTGGCTCCTGTCCCTTGTTACCATATTTGAAATTAGCGCCGAAGGCGCACGTGCCCGCGCGCGTGCGCGTGCACGCGCCTCTATATATAGAGGTGAGCCGGGAAAGGGGGCGGAGCCTGGGGGATGACGCTCTGTGCGCGCCGCAGCGCTTCTGCGCATGTGCGGGCGTCCCAGCAGTTTAAAAAAACCACAATATTGTAGTGAGCTGGCTATGAAGTACAGAGACAGAGCTGGCAACATTTAAAGGCATACAGCAAGCGGTTGATACAGGCATCCCCTAGAAAGGCACATTAGTAGACACCAACTGTGATATAGCAGCAATTGTGCTAGACTATTCTCAGTAAAAGTGGTGTATTACGGCTGGAATACCTCAGCTTTAGGCTTAGGAATATGCCGTCCAGAAGCTCCGGAACTGAATCTTCCAGGAAGCGAAGGGGGTCTCATCGGGCTCGGAGGATCTTGGGCATACTCCTGCTGCACCAGTCTCCCCTGAAGTTCAGAGGTAAGTGACCGTAGAGACCCCGCAGGGGTACTTGGTACTGTGGCTGTCCTCAGTCACCTGCTCCTGTGTATGTAACAGAGGAGGTTTTTTCCTCAGCTCTGGGAGGATTAGAGAGAGATTGTCAACATTTATCGCTGCCTCCCTGTCAGGGAAAGCACGCCCGATCTCCGTCTCCTCCTTCAGAGTGCCTGTTAGCAGAGCAACAGTCCCATACAGGGATCGACCTGCCTGAAGGGGATCAGGATAAGGTTGATTCTGTTATAGAGGAATCAACAGTGGGGGAACCTTTTCTCAGCATCTCAAGCTGAAAGATTATGGGTTCAGTCTCTGACTAACATGGTCCGATCAGCATTTAAAAATGCACCTTGCGGAACCATCAACCACTACTGTATCCTCGTTGGGGTCGCTAGAAGCCCCCAGACTGTTTGTTCTTTTCCACTTCACCCTTTACTGAAAGGGCTCACTTACCAGGATTGGGAACGTCCTGAGAAAATATTTATTCCCCCAAGAGATTTCCGGTGGTCTATCCCATGGAGGATAAGTTCATCAAAAAAAAAAAAAAAAAAAATGGAAGGTCCCTACAATGGACGCAGCCATCTCTTGTATGTATAAATCACTGACATGTCCAGTGGATAATGTCCAAATGTTCAAGAACCCAATAGATAAAAGATTGGAGTCCTTATGAAAATCTGCTTGGTGATACAACCAGCAGTAGCAGCTATTGGGGTCTGCTAAGCAGTGAAGGATCAGTTGAAACAGGTCTTGAGGGACTTGACAGATCAGCAGGCTTTGCCCTAGCTGATCTACCTAGAGCCTTAGGCTTTGCGGTTGACGCCATAGAGGATTCAGTCCATCAGGCCTCCCGCCTTACGCTGTCTATAGTACATATGCGTAGGCTCCTATGGCTCAAAAACTGGTCTGCTGAAGCTCCCTGTAAAGAATGGCTGGTTAGCGTCCCATTTCATGGTGAACGCTTATTCAGGGAAAACCTGGACAAATATATCCAGAAAATTTCCAGCGGTAAAAATACGCTCTTGCCGGTTAAAAGCAGAGTTAGAGGTCCCTCTTTAAGAGGCCTGCTTCTCCAGTCCCTGGGGCATCGGCTGTGTAACAGTTCCGACAGCCTCCTCGGTCAAATCCCGGGGGTAAAAAACAGGGACAGTAGCAGGGTAATGAGAAACCCTGGGTCAGGGGAGGTACAAAACCTCCCCCAAAGTTAAATTCATGAAGCCCCCACTCAGTCGGGTGGGGGGAGGACTCCAGTTGTTCGCAAGAGACCTGGCGGGACACGATCAAGACAGATAGGTGCTCTCCGCAGTAGGTTTGGGATACAGTTTGGAGTTAAAAGACTCTCCTCCTTCCCATTTTTGAGGTCAAACGTGCCAAGGGATCCCCGGAAGAGAGAGTCCCTCCTGTTGGCACTAGAACAACTATTGCTCCAAGGAGTAATTATGGAGGTTCCCCTGGAAGAATGAGGGTTTGGGTTTTACTCAAACCTCTTTACAGTCCCGAAGCAAACGCGGACGGGAGGCCCATATTAATTCTAAAAAGGGCTATACAAATTCCTGTATATCAGGACTTTCCGATGGAGTCGATCCGATCGGTGGCCACTGCCCTACAAGGGGAGGATTGGTTAGCCGCGATCGACATCAAAGATGCTTATTTGCATATTCCCATCTTTCCAGTCCACCAAAAATTTCTACGCTTTGCAGTAGAAGGGCGCCATTTTCAGTTCAGAGCCTTACCCTTCGGTTTGGCCACAGCACCACGAGTGTTTACAAAAATTCTGGCCCTTTATTGGCCAATCTAAGAACACAAGGTGTAATGATAATGGCATATCTAGATGACTTGTTGCTGATAGACCACTCAGTGAAAAAACTAGACGTGGTCGTTCACAAGACAATCAAGTATCTGGAATCTCACGGTTGGATTATCAACCGAGACAAGTCAGCCCTAAAAACCAGTCAAAAGTCTGGAATACTTGGGGCTAAGGTTGGATTCAGGCCAGAGAAAAATATTCTTGCCTCGAGGAAAGGTGTTGTCTTTGAAAGATTTGATCCACTTAGTGGGTACAAAAAAGACAGCCGTCCATACGCCTGTGCATAAGGCTGCTGGGAAAAATGGTGGCATCATTCGAAGCAGTACCCTACGGTCAATTCCATTCAAGGAATTTGCAGGGGGCCATACTGTCAGCCTGGAACAAAAAAGTTCAGGCCCTAGACTTACAATGTCCTTGTCCCCTTCCGTTCGCAAGAGCCTCCGTTGGTGGTTGGTTCCCCAGAATCTGGAAAAAAGGAAATCCTTCAGTCCGATTTCTCGGAAGGTGGTCACTACAGATGCCAGCCTTATAGGCTGGGGAGCAGTACTGGAGCAATAGTCTCTCCAGGGCAGATGGTCGGATGCAGAAAAGGCCCTGCCCATCAATCTCTTAGAGATACGAGCAGCCCGGTATGCCCTAGTAGCATGGACATCCAAACTCCAAGGGTCCCCTGTCAGAATTCAATCAGACAATGCCACAGCAGTGGCATATATCAAACATCAGGGGGGCACCAGGAGTCGTGCAGCCCAGAGGGAAGTAAATTACATCCTGAAATGGGCAGAAAAATATGTCCCAGCCATATCTGCGGTATTCATTCCAGGAGTGGAGAATTGGAAGGCGGACTTTCTAGGTCGCCAGCAATTAGGCCCAGAGGAAGGGTCCCTTCACCCCGAGGTTTTCTGGACAATATGTCAGCGGTGGGGAACATCGGATGTAGATCTTCTAGCATCCAGATTCAACGCAAAGGGGGACAGGTTTGTCTCTCGGACAAGGGATCCCCTAGCTTGCGGCTCGGATGCCCTAGTGTTCCCTTGGGATCAGTTCAAGCTGATATATGCATTCACACCGCCACAATGGTTACCTCGATTACTCCGCAGAATCAGGGTAGAAAAGAAACCGGTGATTCCGGTGGCTCCAGCGTGGCCCCGAAGAGCGTGGTACGCGGAGATTGTAAAATTTCAGTGGGGAGTCCTTGGACTCTCCCACGTCGTCCGGCTTTCGCAAGGACCGATATACCACCCTTCCTTACCAGCCCTAGGTTTGACGGCCTGGCTATTGAAGCCCACATTCTAAAAAAGAGAGGGCTCTCTAATGCTGTGGTATCTACCATGATCAATGCCAGGAAGCCGGTATCCAGGCAGATCTACTATAGAATCTGGAAGGCGTACATCGCGTGGTGTGAGGCCAAGAAATGGCATCCACATAAGTACGTAATAGGTAGGATTCTGGACTTCCTACAGTGGGCTGTAGATAGGAAGCTTGCCTTGAGTACTATCAAGGGTCAGATTTCGGCCTTGTCAATATTTTTTCAAAGGCCCTTGGCTTCGCATTCACTAGTCAAAGCCTTTATACAAGGAGTGATGCGTATTAGTCCTCCGGTTAATATTCCCATATGTCCATGGGATCTAAACTTGGTTCTGTCGGTTCTACAGAAACAACCATTTGAACCATTACAGCATATTTCCTTGGTGCTTCTCACCAGGAAATTGATTTTTCTAGTAGCCATTGTTCGGCTAGAAGAGTATCGGAATTAGCAGCTATGTCCTGTAAGGAGCCATATCTGGTTATCCATAAGGACAGAGTAGTGTTACGTCCTCATCCAGCCTTTCTTCCTAAGGTGGTATCGAGGTTTCATTTGAACCAAGATGTGGTTCTTCCTTCTTTTTTCCCCAAAACCTACTTCGGTAGAGGAAAAGTTATTGCATTCTTTGGATGTAGTAAGAGCAGTTAAAGCTTATCTAAAAGCCACTGCTCAGATTCGCAGAACGGATACTTTGTTTATTCTGCCGGAAGGCCCCAGAAAGGGTCAGGCAGCGTCAAAATCTACTTTAGCCAAGTGGATTCGACAGGTCATTATGGAAGCTTATGGCTTGAGAAGGAGACCGCCTCCGTTCAAAGTTAGAGCGCACTCCACGAGAGCAGTTGGAACTTCATGGGCAGTGCATCACCAGGCCTCCCTGGCTCAAATCTGTAAGGCCGCAACGTGGTCTTCAGTTCACACGTTTACTAGGTTCTACCAGGTGGACGTTAGAAGTCAGGAGGATGTCGCCTTTGGGCGCAGTGTGTTGCAGGCCGCAAAAGATCCTCATGTCTGATAGCGCTCAGCTTATATATGGTGTATCCCCCCCCCCCCTCATTGGGCATTGCTTTAGGACATCCCATTAGTAATGACTATGTCGCTCTGTGTCCCGTGATGTACGAGAAAGAAAATAGGATTTTTATAACAGCTTACCTGTAAAATCCTTTTCTTAGGAGTACATCACGGGACACAGAGCTCCCTCTTTGGGGACACTTATTGCTTTGCTACAAAACTGAGGTGCTCCCGGATGGGAGGGGCTTATATAGGGGAGGGTACTTCCGGTTTTGGAAGTTGCCAGTGCCAGCACCTGACGGTATCTATATAACCCATTAGTAATGACTATGTCGCTCTGTGTCCCGTGATGTACTCCTAAGAAAAGGATTTTACAGGTAAGCTGTTATAAAAATCCTATTTTTTATAGCAGGGATCGCTGTATAAATGTGAATGGTCCCATAAATGTGTCAAAAGTGTCCGATGTGTCTGCTACAATATCGCAGTCACGATAAAAATCGCTGATTGCCACCATTACTAGTAAAAAATAAATAATAAAAATGCTATAACTCTATCCCCTATTTTGTAGCCGCTATAACTTTTGTGCAAACCAATCAATATACGCTTATTGCGATTTTTTTTTTTTTTTTTACCAAAAATATGTAGAAGAATACGTATCGGCCTAAACTGAGAAAAAATTTTGTTTAAAAAAAAAAGGATATTTATTATAGCAAAATATTGTGTTTTTCTCAAGTCGTCTTCCAGGACGGCATAATGAGAGATGACTGGCTCCACCTGACAGGAAACACAATCAATTCAAAGAGGTTAAAGCACCCGCCCCTCCCCGTGCTCCTCAGTTCTTGATTGTGTTTCCCCACAGCGAAACCGTTTATTTTTTTCCACAGACTGAAGGCCTGGGGCTGGAAGTCCCTCCCCCCCCCCCCCCCCTCCCGGGAGCTGAGCCGAATGCCTGGGAAGCCTCTGGGCCTAGCAGGACTCTATTGTCCGTCCTGGGGGGTATCCCATTTCTCTTCTCAGGGAGGGCAGTAGAAGAGCCTCCCTGAGCACTGAAGGACCCTAGGTGCTGGGCTGTACCTGGGACTTCAGGGGCCATCTATCCTCCTTCCTCCCCCCTACCTGTCTGGGCGTCCTTTCTGGAGGGGGGGCTGGCAGGTCCCTCCGGTAATCCCCGCTCGCGCGGGTCGCTCGTTCTATGGCGCTGCTCTATGCAGGAGCGTATGATTGCGGCGCCATCTTCCCGGAGTCTGGGACATTCGTCCTCTAGCTTCAGGGATGACGCCATCACGCGTCGCGTCATTTCCGGTCTCCGGCAAAATGGCGACGGCCGGCGTCTGCTTACCGGCATTAACAGCGGAGGGACGCCAGGAAGAGAGGCGCCCTTTTTCACTCCTCCAGTGCCTCTGCAGTGACTTGCTCATCACACCTAAGCGGCATGGAACATGAGGAGAGGCCGACCATGGCCGCGGCTACAGAGGAGACCACAGGGGGTGAGTCAACCCAGCCAGCAGGGGTCATGATGGGGGAGGGTACCCCGACTCTTTCCCCTTGCATGTCACAGGGTTCTTTCTAAATGCATTCCTGTGTACTCTTACATTGCAGGTGAGGACGTCACTGCCCAAGGGGTTGCTAGTCGTTCCTCTAGAGCCCCTGCCCGCTCCAAAAGATGCGGCAACTGTAATGAGAAATTAGCTTCAACCCATTCCAAGCCCTTCTGCTTCAAGTGTATCCAGAAGCTGGCGGTGAAGGAAAGATCTCAGGTTATGAGAGACTTTCTCTCTGTCCAAACCCAGATGCTTGCCACCCTTAAGGATTTTCAAGCCTCCCTTAAGGCTAAAGAACCAGAGCCCCAGACAGGCAGGGAGGGCCCTTCCTCACAGGAGAGTTCCTCCTCAACCAGATTAGGGAGAGGACACCCAGAATCCCTGAGATCCCTCCTGTCTCAGGACTCAGAGGCAGAAGAAGACTCGGAGATCCCTGATCAGGGACTTTCCGATGAGGGCCTGGTAGATAGTCAGGCTGAGGAGGAGGAAGAGGGCTCTAGGTCAGGAAGACACATCTTCTCAGCTGACAACATGTAAGGCCTCCTTGGTGCAATCTACGCCTCTGAAGAAATTCAGGAGCTGACAGAGCAGGTATCTGCACAGGATAGATGGTACCGAGGCCTGGTAAGGGCCCAACCCAGAGCCATTCCGGTTCATCAGACTCTCAAAGATGTGATCCTTAGAGAGTGAAAGGAACCTGAGAGGAAGCTTCTGAAATATAAAACTTGGAAGCGTAGGTGTCCTTTTAAGGGGGAGGATGAGGAGAAATTCTTTAAAGTTCCCAGATTGGATGCCTCTTTGGCACAGGTGTCAAAGCAATCCGACCTCTCCTTTGAGGACGCGGGTAATATCAAGGATCTTATGGATCGCCGTACTGAGACGACCTTGCGTAGAGCCTGGGAAGCCAATGCGGCAGCAATGAGCCCCGCGTTGGCTTCAGCTTGTATAGCTAGGAACGCGGATACATGGATAGCCAAGCTAATAGGACATGTTTCCCGTGTGTCCAAGTCCAGGGGAGTCCTAGACTCTCTACAGGTGATAGGTAGCGCAGTTCCAGGACCCGCTTATGTGGACTCCCATTTGAGGGCTCCCTCCTTTTTGGTACAGGGCTTGATCAAGCTCTGTCAAGATCTACTGAAAAGGGCAAGAAGTTTCCCACCAAACCTAAAAGGGACCAAAAAAGATTTTTTTGAGGCCCCCAGGGTAGAAACCGCTTCTCAGGCAAGAAGCCTGCCGGTAATAAGATGTGGGGCGTTGGGAAGGATAAGCCGAAAGGAAGTATCCTCTTTTCCAACCAAAAATCAAATGAAAAGGACTTTAAGTGACGTGAGGGTAGGGGGAAGACTTTCCCAATTCCTTTCCAGGTGGGAGAGTATTACTCAGAGCCCTCATATTCTCAACATTATAAGAGAGGGTTACAGGCTGGAGTTTCTTCACCCCCCCCTCAAAGTTCCTATTAACATTTCTCCCCAGGGACCCCCTCAAGAAGGCAGGTCTTCTGCAAAACATCTCAGACCTAGCAGAACAGGGAGTGGTAGTTCCTGTACCTGCGGGTCAACGCGGAATGGGGGTCTACTCCCATATCTTCGTTGTCCCAAAATCCTCAGGCAAATACCGTTTGATAATAAACCTGAGACCCCTGAATACCTCTCTGCGTCATAAGAAATTTCGCATGGAGAGCATATACACCCTCAGAAGACTCCTTCTGAAGGAGGTATACATGGTAACGATTGACTTAAAGGACGCCTACCTACATGTCCCGATCTTTCCAGGACATCAGACCTTCCTCAGATTTTCAGTCAAGTCTCCTCAAGGGATTCAACACTGGCAGTTTGCTGCCCTCCCCTTTGGACTGGCTTCCAGCCCAAGGGTGTTTACAAAAATCGTAGCAGAGGTGGTCGCCTTCCTACACTTGCAGGGTATATCAATAGTCCCTTATCTCGACGATCTTCTACTCTACAACCAGAGTTGAGATCTCCTCCTCGCAGACCTGGCAAGGTTGTGAGTACCCTGGAATCCCTAGGTTGGATCATAAACAGGGAGAAGTCCTCGATGATCCCGGACCAAAGAAAAGTTTACCTGGGTTTCCTGATAGACTCCCTACAGAGGAGGCTCTTCTTGCCCCAGGAGAAGGCCTAGGGCCTCATGGCAGCGGTCTGGTCTCTGTTGGAGCCAGGAGAGTTCTCTTTCAGAGACATCATGAGGGTACTGGGTCTAATGACCTCTTGTATTCCTGTGGTCCCGTGGACTCAGCTCCACTCCAGACCTCTCCAACAATTCCTCTTATCCTCCTGGGACGGAACAAGAGGGACATTAGACCACAGAATCTCCATCCCAGAGGTAGTAAAGGACTCTCTGAGCTGGTGGCTTCTTCCTCAGAAGTTGCAGGTGGGTCATCTATGGACTCAGACAGACCCCCTCAGGATAACGACGGACGCAAGCTCCTGGGGTTGGGGGGCCCACTTAGGCGAACTCCGAGCCCAGGGTTCCTGGAATCAGGATCAGTGACACGCCTCCTCAAACTTCCGGGAATTATTGGCGGTCGGGGAGGCCCTAAAAGCGTTCGAGGAAAGGATCCGAGACCGGGAGGTCCAGATCCTCTCCGACAATGCGACCACGGTGGCCTTCATAAATCATCAGGGGGGAACCAGGTCTCCCTCCCTGCTGACCTTGTCTCTAGGAATTCTGGGCTGGGCAGAGCTTCGGATTGCCTCTATTACGGCAGTACACATAGAGGGAAGGTACAACATAGAGGCGGACTATCTAAGCCGTCATCGGATTCTCCAGGGGGAATGGGAGCTGAACCCAGAAGTGTTCAACCTGGTGTGCCAACATTTTGGAAGGCCAGAAATAGACCTCTTTGCCCGCAAGGAGAACAGGAGAGTAAGAAGATTCTTTTCCCTGTCCCGGGAGTGGGGCTCAGGGGGGGGTGGATGCACTGGCTCAGGTATGGAGTTTTCACCTGGCTTATGCTTTTCCCCCTCGGAGTCTCATTCCAAGAGTCCTACAAAAACTAGGTCTCTCAGAGACCAGACTCATTCTAATTGCTCCTTGGTGGCCCAAGAGAGCCTGGTTTCCCGCTCTACAGAACTGGTCTGTAGCACCTCCCCTCCATCTACCAGTTCGGGTGGACCTTCTTCGGCAGGGACCAGTCTTTCACCCAGATCCCAGCTTCTTCAAGCTGACGGCCTGGTGCTTGAGAGGCAGAACCTGCGGGAGAGGGGATGTTCCGAGAGAGTGATTAACACTCTCCTCTCAAGTAGAAAAGAGGTCACCAGACGTATCTACAGGAAGGTGTGGGGAGTCTTCTCTCACTGGTGTCTGGTGAGAAAGGTATCCCAGCAAGAAACCTCGGTCATCCTGGACTTTCTCCAGGATGGCGCCGACTTAGGTCTCGCTACCAAGACTCTAAGAGTACAGGTAGCAGCCTTATCGTATTTTTTGGACAAAAAGTTATCACTGGACCCTCTAGTTAAAAGATTTCTAATGGCCAGGGATAGATTGTCCCCGGTGCAGATCTCTAGAGTCCCGCCCTGGGACCTTACGTTAGTTTTGGAACAATTAACTAAGGCTCCGTTTGAGCTACTAGAAGATATCAGTTAAATTACTGACATTTAAGTTTGCTTTTCTTCTGGCAATTACTACAGCCAGAAGAATAGGCGACATGCAGGCTCTGACGATTAAAGAGCCTTTCTTTAGTTTATTCGAGGACAGAGTTATTCTTAGGCAGGACCCCCTGTACCTCCCTAAGGTAGTGTCAAAGTTTCATAGATCACAAGAAATTATTCTTCCTTCCTTTTGTTCAAATCCACAAAATGAAAGAGAGGCCTCCTTTCATTGTCTAGATGTCAGACGGTGTCTGCTAGCTTATCTGGATAGAGTGGGTAAATTTAGGAAATCCAGCCATTTACTAATTAATTTTTTTGGACAGAAAAAGGGCCAACAGGCATCTAGAGCATCCATATCTAGATGGATCAGACAGACAATCTCCATAGCTTATGACCAGGCTGGTAAGACAGCCCCGAAAGTTAAAGCTCATTCTACTCGCTCTTTGGCAACCTCCTGGGCAGAAAGAGCCGGAGCTTCGATGGAACAGATCTGTAAAGCTGCGACTTGGTCAAGCCAGAATACATTCCTAAGGCATTACAGAGTGGAGTTGCTGTCACCTCAGGACCTGTCCTTTGGTAGAGAGGTCCTGCAAGCAGTCGTCCCACCCTAAGGTAGGCCTGAAGCTACTTGCTTCTCTCTCATTGTGCCGTCCTGGAAGACGACTTGAGAAAGTGACCAGTTACACTTACCGGTAACGGTGTTTCTGGGAAGTCTTCCAGGACGGCAGGCCTACTTCCCACCGCTTTGGTTGATACATTGGTTTGTATAGAGTTATTTGGGTGTGTGTTTTCTCTCTCGTGCACTGGTGTGGGTCTGTACTTTATCATAACTGAGGAGCACGGGGAGGGGCGGGTGCTTTAACCTCTTTGAATTGATTGTGTTTCCTGTCAGGTGGAGCCAGTCATCTCTCATTGTGCCGTCCTGGAAGACTTCCCAGAAACACCGTTACCGGTAAGTGTAACTGGTCACTTTTGTGCAGCTCTAGTACCCCCCCCCCCCGATCTTAAAGGGGTTGTAAACCTACGTGTAATGCATCCTATGCATTAAGGTGAAAAAACACCTTGCAGTGTCTGGCCCCCCAGCTTACCTGAGCCCCGAATTTCGCTCTCTCCACGGCTTCTCGGCTATTCATTGGATAGATTGATAGTAGCACAGCCATTGGCTCCCGCTGCTGTCAATCAAATCCAATGACGCAGGGACGAGTCATACACTCTGCGTCTGTGGACGCTGAGTGTATGACACAGGAGCGCGCCCACAAGGTAACCCCCTTGGGAGAGAACTTCCAAGAGGGGGTTATCTAATGCGGGGAGGAGCCGAGAGAGCCGCTGTGGGACCCCAGAAGAGGACTATCAAGCCCACTCTGTGCAAAACGAACTGCACAGTGGAGGTAAGTATGACATGTTTGTTATTTAAAAAAAAAAAAAACTTGAACCTTTAATATCACTTAAAGACCGCCGCACGATGATATACGTCGACAGAATGGCACGGCTGGGCACAAGGGCGTACAGCTACGTCCCCTTTAAGATCCCAGCCGTGCGTTGCGCTCGCGACCCGGTCCGAAGCTCCATGACCGCTCCCGCAGACCCGATCGCCGCCGATGTCCCGCGATCGGGTCACAGAGCTGAAGAACGGAGAGAGGTAAGTGTTAACAAACCTTTCCCCGTTCTTCCTAGTGGCATGTCAGTGATCGTCTGTTCCCTGTCATAGGGAATGACAGGGAACGCCAAGCCACGCCCCCTACAGTAAGAATCACTCACTAGGGCACACTTAACCCCTACAGCGCCACCTAGAGGTTAACCCTTTCACTGCCAGTGTCATTTTCACAGTAATCAGTGCATATTTATAGCACTGATCGCTGTAAAAATGACAATGGTCCCAAAAATGTGTCAAAAAGTGTCCGATGTGTCCGCCATAATGTTGCAGTCACAATAAAAATCGCAGATCGCCACCATTAGTAGTAAAAAAATAAATATTAATAAAAATGCCATAAAACTATCCCCTATTTTGTAGACTCTATAACTTTTGCGCAAATCACTATACGCTTATTGCGGCCTAAACTGAGGAAAAAAAATATTTTGGGGGGATATTTATAATAGCAAAAAGTAAAAAATATTGCATTTTTTTCAAAATTGTCGCTCTATTTTTGTTTATAGCGCAAAAAATAAAAACCGCAAAGGTGATCAAATATCACCAAAAGAAATCTCTATTTGTGGGGAAAAAAAGGACGTCAATTTTGTTTGGGAGCCACGTTGCACGACCGCGCAATTGTCAGTTAAAGCGACGCAGTGCCGAATCACAAAAAGAGGCCTGGTCCTTTAGCAACAAAATGGTCTGGGGCTTAAGTGGTTAAAACAGCAATTCTATGTAACAAGTGCAGAGAGTTCTCTGCTCATTTCTGACAGCTGACAAAAATAAATAAAAAATACAGGTGTTTCGTTAGATTAGGCAACCGGTCAGATTTTGTAACGGAAGTGATGTTCCCTCGCCGCCATATTGCTACACCCCACACTCATCCACAGTAAGGATCCAGTGAGAAGGCACCCACTGGAGTCATGCATGTCACACTTATTTCTTTCTCGTACATCACGGGACACAGAGCGACATAGTCATTACTAATGGGTTATATAGTTACCGTCAGGTGCTGGCACTGGCAACTTCCAAAACCGGAAGTACCCTCCCCTATATAAGCCCCTCCCATCCGGGAGCACCTCAGTTTTTTGCCAGTGTCTAAGGTGTTGGCCAAGAAGAAACATGTGTTTTTCACTGAGCTTGCGTACAGGTTCTTTTGGGCCTCAGTAAGCTATTCCGGATCCGACCAAAAAAGCTTCATAGCTAAACGGTCGGTACCCGGGCCTTGCAGAGAAGAGCAAGGTTCTGCCTGTAATGCTTCTCTTAGGAGAGCTGGACCCTGGGATCCAGAGCTCTGGTCATACCCACGACCAAGATGTTTTCTGTGCAGGGTGCTATACAGGTCCAGGGGAGTGGAATCCTTGGGAACCCGGTCCCTGAAGGTTTGATTACAATGCCTGCCGTGATAGGTGAAGTTTGGGCTTTTGTGGACCAAACAAAGTCCTGCGGCGGGGAACAGGTAAGTGGGGGCCCCCAGGAACTTGGTTCTATTGGGGGACCCCCAAGCCTAATTTGTCTTTCTGTCTGTTACCTAACGGTATTCCCGCTAATATCTGTGCATGCCTGTAACTACTAAAAAAATGTAATAATTTTTAATGGTGGTCAAGAAAAAAAAAAAAAAAAAGAATGTTTTTTTATATATGTTTAGTATATTAAACTGCGGTACCTGGGTTTGTCCACTAGAGGCCGCTGTGGAATGTTTTTCTTGTCATATGGACTAGTTTCTTCTCAGAGAGCAAAGTCCAGGCAGCTGGTGAGTTCTCCTACAGGAAACTGTTTCCTCTGCCATGTTGCAGTGTTCGTCTATCCCCCGGCCTGCGGCAAAGGGGGCCCTGGCTCCTGTCCCTGGTTTCCATGTTTGAAAATTAGCGCCGAGGCGCACGTGGCCGCGCGCGTGCGCGTGCACGCGCCTCTATATATAGAGGTGGCCGGAAAAAGGGGCGGGGCCTGGGGGATGACGCTCTGTGCGCGCCGCAGCGCTTCTGCGCATGTGCGGGCGTCCCAGCAGGTTTTTAAAAAGCCACATTATTGCAGTAAGCTGGCTATGAAGTACAGAGACAGAGCTGGCAACATTTAAAGGCATACAGCAAGCGGTTGATACAGGCATCCCCTAGAAAGGCACATTAGTAGACACCAACTGTGATATAGCAGCAATTGTGCTAGACTATTCTCAGTAAAAGTGGTGTATTACGGCTGGAATACCTCAGCTTTAGGCTTAGGAATATGCCGTCCAGTAGCTCCGGAACTGAATCTTCCAGGAAGCGAAGGGGGTCTCATCGGGCTCTGAGGATCTTGGGCATACTCCTGCTGCACCAGTCTCCCCTGAAGTTCAGAGGTAAGTGACCGTAGAGACCCCGCAGGGGTACTTGGTACTGTGGCTGTCCTCAGTCACCTGCTCCTGTGTATGTAACAGAGGAGGTTTTTTCCTCAGCTCTGAGAGGATTAGAGAGAGATTGTCAACATTTATCGCTGCCTCCCTGTCAGGGAAAGCACGTCCGATCTCCGTCTCCTCCTTCAGAGTGCCTGTTAGCAGAGCAACAGTCCCATACAGGGATCGACCTGCCTGAAGGGGATCAGGATGAGGTTGATTCTGTTATAGAGGAATCAACAGTGGGGGAACCTTTTCTCAGCATCTTAAGCTGAAAGATTATGGGTTCAGTCTCTGACTAACATGGTCCGATCAGCATTTAAAAATGCACCTTGCGGAACCATCAACCACTACTGTATCCTCGTTGGGGTCGCTAGAAGCCCCCAGACTGTTTGTTCTTTTCCACTTCACCCTTTACTGAAAGGGCTCATTTACCAGGATTGGGAACGTCCTGAGAAAATATTTATTCCCCCAAGAGATTTCCGGTGGTCTATCCCATGGAGGATAAGTTCATCAAAAAAAAAAAAAAAAAAAATGGAAGGTCCCTACAGTGGACGCAGCCATCTCTTGTATGTATAAATCACTGACATGTCCAGTGGATAATGTCCAAATGTTCAAGAACCCAATAGATAAAAGATTGGAGTCCTTATGAAAATCTGCTTGGTGATACAACCAGCAGTAGCAGCTATTGGGGTCTGCTAAGCAGTGAAGGATCAGTTGAAACAGGTCTTGAGGGACTTGACAGATCAGCAGGCTTTGCCCTAGCTGATCTACCTAGAGCCTTAGGCTTTGCGGTTGACGCCATAGAGGATTCAGTCCATCAGGCCTCCCGCCTTACGCTGTCTATAGTACATATGCGTAGGCTCCTATGGCTCAAAAACTGGTCTGCTGAAGCTCCCTGTAAAGAATGGCTGGTTAGCGTCCCATTTCATGGTGAACGCTTATTCAGGGAAAACCTGGACAAATATATCCAGAAAATTTCCAGCGGTAAAAATACGCTCTTGCCGGTTAAAAGCAGAGTTAGAGGTCCCTCTTTAAGAGGCCTGCTTCTCCAGTCCCTGGGGCATCGGCTGTGTAACAGTTCCGACGGCCTCCTCGGTCAAATCCCGGGGGTAAAAAACAGGGACAGTAGCAGGGTAATGAGAAACCCTGGGTCAGGGGAGGTACAAAACCTCCCCCAAAGTTAAATTCATTGAAGCCCCCACTCAGTCGGGTGGGGGGAGGACTCCAGTTGTTCGCAAGAGACCTGGCGGGACACGATCAAGACAGATAGGTGCTCTCCGCAGTAGGTTTGGGATACAGTTTGGAGTTAAAAGACTCTCCTCCTTCCCATTTTTGAGGTCAAACGTGCCAAGGGATCCCCGGAAGAGAGAGTCCCTCCTGTTGGCACTAGAACAACTATTGCTCCAAGGAGTAATTATGGAGGTTCCCCTGGAAGAATGAGGGTTCGGGTTTTACTCAAACCTCTTTACAGTCCCGAAGCAAACGCGGACGGGAGGCCCATATTAATTCTAAAAGGGCTATACAAATTCCTGTATATCAGAACTTTCCGATGGAGTCGATCCGATCGGTGGCCACTGCCCTACAAGGGGAGGATTGGTTAGCCACGATCGACATCAAAGATGCTTATTTGCACATTCCCATCTTTCCAGTCCACCAAAAATTTCTACGCTTTGCAGTAGAAGGGCGCCATTTTCAGTTCAGAGCCTTACCCTTCGGTTTGGCCACAGCACCACGAGTGTTTACAAAAATTCTGGCCCTTTATTGGCCAATCTAAGAACACAAGGTGTAATGATAATGGCATATCTGGATGACTTGTTGCTGATAGACCACTCAGTGAAAAAACTAGACGTGGTCGTTCACAAGACGATCAAGTATCTGGAATCTCACGGTTGGATTATCAACCGAGACAAGTCAGCCCTAAAAACCAGTCAAAAGTCTGGAATACTTGGGGCTAAGGTTGGATTCAGGCCAGAGAAAAATATTCTTGCCTCGAGGAAAGGTGTTGTCTTTGAAAGATTTGATCCACTTAGTGGGTACAAAAAAGACAGCCGTCCATACGCCTGTATATGAGGCTGCTGGGAAAAATGGTGGCATCATTCGAAGCAGTACCCTACGGTCAATTCCATTCAAGGAATTTGCAAGGGGCCATACTGTCAGCCTGGAACAAAAAAGTTCAGGCCCTAGACTTACAATGTCCTTGTCCCCTTCCGTTCGCAAGAGCCTCCGTTGGTGGTTGGTTCCCCAGAATCTGGAAAAAAGGAAATCCTTCAGTCCGATTTCTTGGAAGGTGGTCACTACAGATGCCAGCCTTATAGGCTGGGGAGCAGTACTGGAGCAATAGTCTCTCCAGGGCAGATGGTCGGATGCAGAAAAGGCCCTGCCCATCAATCTCTTAGAGATACGAGCAGCCCGGTATGCCCTAGTAGCATGGACATCCAAACTCCAAGGGTCCCCTGTCAGAATTCAATCAGACAATGCCACAGCAGTGGCATATATCAATCGGGGGGGCACCAGGAGTCGTGCAGCCCAAAGGGAAGTAAATTACATCCTGAGATGGGCAGAAAAATATGTCCCAGCCATATCTGCGGTATTCATTCCAGGAGTGGAGAATTGGAAGGCGGACTTTCTAAGTCGCCAGCAATTAGGCCCAGAGGAAGGGTCCCTTCACCCCGAGGTTTTCTGGACAATATGTCAGCGGTGGGGAACATCGGATGTAGATCTTCTAGCATCCAGATTCAACGCAAAGGGGGATAGGTTTGTCTCTCGGACAAGGGATCCCCTAGCTTGCGGCTCGGATGCCCTAGTGTTCCCTGGGGATCAGTTCAAGCTGATATATGCATTCACACCGCCACAATGGTTACCTCGGTTACTCCGCAGAATCAGGGTAGAAAAGAAACCAGTGATTCCGGGGGCTCCAGCGTGGCCGAAGAGCGTGGTACGCGGAGATTGTAAAATTTCAGTGGGGAGTCCTTGGACTCTCCCACGTCGTCCGGCTTTCGCAAGGACCGATATACCACCCTTCCTTACCAGCCCTAGGTTTGACGGCCTGGCTATTGAAGCCCACATTCTAAAAAAGAGAGGGCTCTCTAATGCTGTGGTATCTACCATGATCAATGCCAGGAAGCCGGTATCCAGGCAGATCTACTATAGAATCTGGAAGGCGTACATCGCGTGGTGTGAGGCCAAGAAATGGCATCCACATAAGTACGTAATAGGTAGGATTCTGGACTCCTACAGTGGGCTGTAGATAGGAAGCTTGCCTTGAGTACTATCAAGGGTCAGATTTCGGCCTTGTCAATATTTTTTCAAAGGCCCTTGGCTTCGCATTCACTAGTCAAAGCCTTTATACAAGGAGTGATGCGTATTAGTCCTCCGGTTAATATTCCCATATGTCCATGGGATCTAAACTTGGTTCTGTCGGTTCTACAGAAACAACCATTTGAACCATTACAGCATATTTCCTTGGTGCTTCTTACCAGGAAATTGATTTTTCTAGTAGCCATTTGTTCGGCTAAAAAGAGTATCGGAATTAGCAGCTATGTCCTGTAAGGAGCCATATCTGGTTATCCATAAGGACAGAGTAGTGTTACGTCCTCATCCAGCCTTTCTTCCTAGGGTGGTATCGAGGTTTCATTTGAACCAAGATGTGGTTCTTCCTTCTTTTTTCCCCAAACCTACTTCGGTAGAGGAAAAGTTATTGCATTCTTTGGATGTAGTAAGAGCAGTTAAAGCTTATCTAAAAGCCACTGCTCAGATTCGCAGAACGGATACTTTGTTTATTCTGCCGGAAGGCCCCAGAAAGGGTCAGGCAGCGTCAAAATCTACTTTAGCCAAGTGGATTCGACAGGTCATAATACAAGCCTATAGCTTGAGAAGTAGACCGCCTCCGTTCAAAGTTAGGGCGCACTCCACGAGAGCAGTTGGAACTTCATGGGCAGTGCATCACCAGGCCTCCCTGGCTCAAATCTGTAAGGCCGCAACATGGTCTTCGGTACACACGTTTACTAGGCCCTACCAGGTGGACGTTAGAAGTCAGGAGGATGTCGCCTTTGGGCGCAGTGTGTTGCAGGCCGCAAAAGATCCTCATGTCTGATAGCGCTCAGCTTATATATGGTGTATCCCCCCCCCTCATTTGGCATTGCTTTAGGACATCCCATTAGTAATGACTATGTCGCTCTGTGTCCCGTGATGTACGAGAAAGAAAATAGGATTTTTATAACAGCTTACCTGTAAAATCCTTTTCTTGGAGTACATCACGGGACACAGAGCTCCCGCCCCTCTTTGGGGACACTTATTGCTTTGCTACAAAACTGAGGTGCTCCCGGATGGGAGGGGCTTATATAGGGGAGGGTACTTCCGGTTTTGGAAGTTGCCAGTGCCAGCACCTGACGGTAACTATATAACCCATTAGTAATGACTATGTCGCTCTGTGTCCCGTGATGTACTCCAAGAAAAGGATTTTACAGGTAAGCTGTTATAAAAATCCTATTTTTTCTCCCTTATCCTCCAAAAAAGCGTTTTGCACGCAGCATCTGGCTCATTAGCAGGAAGGAGAGATCAGCCGTGGGCCGATGCGCACACGTGGATAAAGACCAACACATATGGGGGCATGTGTAAGCGATCCAGTGGCTGCACAGCTGCCGAATTGCTTTCACGTGACAGCTGGCTTGTCAGATTTACAGTACACACATTCCTTGCTGGTTTAGCAAAATAATGGTTGTTTTGGCAAATAGCCCCAATTATAGGATAGTGAGCCGAGTCTATGCTATGGACCAGTGCTGGGACAAGGTCATTTAGCACCTAAGGCTAAAAGCCAAAGTGCCCCCCCAAATCCATCGATCCTTAGCAGTCCTGCTGTTTTTGTCCTCCTCTACATACCTCGCTGCCTGTCCTGACCATGTTATGAACCACTGCTCTGGCTTACAAGTTCTATACAATGTATTGTATGTACACGGGCCACTGAAGTCTTCAAATCACGTGAGACAGCTTCCAGCTATATTCTAAACAAAATACCATAATCCACATTTTAGAAGAATGCATTCATTGTCATACCTGTGGAAATTTCACTAGCAGGTACAGTTTGTAATTACGAGTCATGAAAACAGGTGACATTTCAGGTGTTGTACCTGTCGGTTGGGTAATTGGTATTTGAGTTCTTTAGTAGAACTGGCCTGTGCCAGGAGCAAAGATTTATAGCACAGTTTGTGTCAGAAAGTACGTCATTGAAGAAGAACCCGCATCTAATTAAAGGTCAGTATGTTGTTTTAGTTTTTAGTATTTAGCAGAGAGTTACACCACCGATTGTTATCCATAAAGCGATATTAAAGTGGTTGTAAGGTCAGAAGGTTTTTTTATCTTAATGCATTCTATGCAATAAGATAAAGAGCCTTCTGTGTGCAGCAGCCCCCCTAATACTTACCTGAGCCCCATCTCTATCCATCTCTATCCAGCAATGTTCACGAGTGCCTTTTCCGTCCGGGACTCTCCCTCCTGATTGGCTGAGACACAGCAGCGGCACCATTGGCTCCCACTGCTGTCAATCGAACTCGGCCAATAAGGAGAGAGAGGGGGCTGGGCCAAAACCGCTGCTCCATGTCTGAATAGATACACAGAGCTGCAGCTCAGCTCGGGTGCCCCCATAGCAAACTGCTTGCTGTGGGGGCACTCAACAGAAGGGAGGGGCCAGGAGCTCCAGCCAGGGACCGAGAAGTGGAGGATCTGGGCTGCTCTGTGCAAAACCACTACACAGAGGAGGTAAGTATAACATGTTTGTTATTTTAATAGAAAATAAAAACGAGACATTACAATCAATTTAAAGTCTTGTCTTTTTTTTTCAAATAACAAACATGTTATACTTACCTGCTTTGTGCAGTGGTGCTACAATAGCGTTCCTGGCTCCTCCCTCCTGCTGAGTGCCCCCACAGCAAGCACCCAAGCAGGCACGCTCCTGACCCGCAGCTTTGTGTGGCCATTCACACATCGAGCCGTGGCTTGGCCCCGCCCCCAACGTCTCTTGGCTCACTGGCTGTGATTGACAGCTGCGGGAGCCAATGGCTCCCGCTGCTGCCAAAAGCCAATCAGGAACGCAAGTCCCCAGAGAGGCAAGGCTCTGGTGGACATCGCTGGATTGAGAAGGGGATCAGGTAGGGGTTAGGGGGGCTGCTGCACACAGAAGGTTTTTTACCTTCATGAATAGAATGCATAAAGGTAAAAAACCTTGTACATTTACAACCACTTTAACGTCCTGAACCCTGGTAATGAGGTTTCTACACCCAGGTTTCCCAACTCTTCTGCTGGGACTATTATGGGAAAGCCCCACTTCGTGTATACATTTTTATTTTTTTTCCTGTTTTTTATTTCCTGTTTTTTTATGTTTTTGTTTTAAAGGCAACAAAGTGCTTCCAAGTATTATAGCCACTTGCTGACCACCTCACTTAGCAGTACAGCAGCAAAGAGTCCTCTCTGTGCTGGATCACGTATCTGATGTGATCCAGCTCTTCCGGGTAGGGGGCACGCACCACCCTGGCTGTGCTGTAATTAGTTACAGCACAAGCCGATCAGATAAAAAGACAGAGCTCTGTGATTGTAAACAACACAGAGCTCTGTCCTGACAGTGGGGATGTGCCGGTTTTTGTTTCCCTGCAAAGGCAAAAAGCAGGGGGAAAAAAAAAAGTCACTTCCCTTAGTAAAATCAGCACACAGCAAACACACCAAGCATTGTTAGGCACACAGTTAACCATTTGATTGCCCCTAGAGGTTAACCCCTTCCCAGTGTCATTTGTACAGCGGCAGTGTATATTATTAGCACTGATCACTGTCTTCATGTCACTGGTGATGTCAGTGTCAGTTCCCACAAAATGTCACTGTCAGATTGCCCACTGCACCATCACAGTCTCGCTATAAGTCACTGATCATTGTCATTAGTATAAAAATTCCAGTATAAATACCATAGTTTGTAGACGCTATAAATTTCACACCAACCAATTTACGCTTATTGGGAGTCTTTTTACCAAACATATGTAGCAGAATACATTTTGGCCTAAATTTATGAAGAAATCTGATTTAAATTTTTTTTTTATTGGATATGTTTTATAGCAGAAAGTATAAAAAAAAGTATTTATTTTTTTCAAAATTTTCAATCTTTTTTTAGTTTATATCGCAAAAAAAAAAGAGAAAAGAACCCAGTGGTGATCAAGTACCACCCAAAAAAAAGCTCTACTTGTGTGAAAAGAATGATAACCGTTTTATTTGGGTACAGTGTTGCATGACTGCGCAATTCCCAGTTAAAGTAGAGAACAGTGTCGATTAGCAAAAAAATGGCCTGGTCAAGGTTAAACCCTCTTGGAGGGCAAGTGGATAGTGTAGGTCAAATTTAATGGCACTAGTAAAGACTACTTCAAGACAGGGGTAGTTAGGGCTATTGCACACTGGTGGCTCGGGGGGTGGTAAAAAAAAACAGTTGAGTGCCAGTGTTGGCTGCATATCATTGCTCTTGACCAGATTCCAGATGATGACAGCGGTGGACAATGCCTGTGTAATAGGTGTTGGCACAGCTGGGACAAGCAACAAGGCGGCAGCACAGACGATTGTCGCGCTATAACAGGAAGTGCCCGAACGAGGATCTTTATGGTGGGATCTTCAGGTATTATTTAAATAATCTGCAGGTTAAAAAGACTAAAAACTGATTTTGAAATTACTTTACAATTCATATACATTTTTATGATTGGCTTTATATCTACTTTTATTGACTTTCCTATTATTCCTTTTGAGTAATTTTTGTTTTTTCTTTTAGCAGCTACACCAGTCTGGCTGTAAACATATTTACCACCACTTGGCGGCACTGCTGTCTTCTTGTCAGTTGTCTGCACACACCTTCTTATCACATGGAAAGCTTTATTTTTCATGAATGATTTGCATAACTCTGTTTTTGTTTTAACACCGCCTGGGGTAACACGGAACAGCTCCCTGTTTTATGCAAACACACCTTTGTATACGCTTATAACATTTTTGTGTGTTTTTTATTTTTGGGGAGAATGGTGACAAGTTGTTGACAAGAGAAGCCTTTAACCAGGAAGCTTTATAGGGGAAATTGGACCAGGCTCATTATTCATACTCTGCCAAACTCAATTTCATCACGGGTAGCATCAGCATTCTGATTTTCCTCAAAAGGGCCGGTTGTATCTGTAAGATTAGATGTCCAGCGCATCCCCTCCCCTTACATTAGATGTCGAGAGCCCCCCCACCATCAGAAGTTGAGTCCCCCCAGTGTCCCTTACATCAGTGTACCCCCTTCCCTTATGCTGCTGCTGGGAAGAAGATGAATGCATTGCTTGAAAGCAGAAAGTAAGGGTCTGGAGGAGGGCCAGAGGAGGGCTGGAGCTCTCCTGCAGCTGCAGGAGAGGTGCAAGGGCCACATGACATGGCCTGGAGGGCGGTATTCGGCCCACGGGCCTTGTGTTTGACACATGTGCTTTAAAGGAAAATTTCCACTCCTGACCCGTTTTTTCTACAGTCCCCTCCCACAGTTATAGAGTCTACAAACTATGGGATGTTTTTATTTTATTTTTTTCACTAGTAATGGCTGCGATCGGCAACTTATAGCGGGACTACAATATTGCGGCAAACAAATCGGACACCTAACTGACACTTTTTTGATACTTTTTGGGAACCAGTGGCACTAATACAATGATCAGTGCTGAAAAATATGCACTGTCATTGTACTAATGACACTGGCAGGGAAGGGGTTACCATCGGGGGTGATCAAAGGGTTAAATGTGTTCCTAGGAAGTGCTTTCTAACTGTGGGGGAGGTGCTTTAACTGTGGAAAGGCAGAGATCTGTCTTCCTGCTTAGCAGAAACAGAAGATTTCTGTCTTCCCCCTTGTATACATAGGCAGGCCGCTGTTCTGCCTGTCTCACGAATGATCGGCAGGTCCTGGTGGACCTGCTGTGTCCAATCACAGCAGGAGCGGGTCGCCGGTGGCATGACATGGAAGTATCATGATAACCTACTAGGCACAAGATCTGGCACAGAGCGGCCGCCTTGCCGCAGTATATGTGTGTGGGGTGGTTGCTAAGCTGTTAAAGGAGAAGTATGGTCAGGGCTCTTTTGGCCCTCCTTCACCTGTGGGTCACAGAAGTGCACTGCGTTCTGCACTCCTGTGACCCGCCTTTTTTTGCCCGTGGTTGGCTGATGTCACTCAGTCAGTCCAGGCTCTAGATCAGTGATGGCACCCCAGATGTTTTGGAACTACATTTTCCATGATGCTTATCCACTCTGCAGTGTAGTTGAGCATCATGGGAAATGTAGTTCCAAAACATCTGGGGTGCGAAGGCTCGCCATCACTGCTCTAGATCGATCCTGACTTTAATGTTAGGATCCACCCAGATGCCTGTACTGGCAGCTGGCTCAGCCTCTCAGCATGCCATTGGGAGACTAAGCCAACCACTCCCATCCCCCTCCACAGCAGGGTGCTCTAGTGAGTGCTGGAGGGGCAGAGCAGAAAGTCGGTGACTGGCAGCCCCTGGCTCCCTGAAAACTGAGTGATCCGTGGCGCTTGATCGCTCAGTTCTTGGTCTTGGAGGCAGCATGGAACAGATGCAGCAGGTAGGTATAAATGTTTCTTTTTAACAGTTCCTGAACTTCTCTGTTTGATGGAAAGCTTTTTGGTTTGGATAGAGATGGGGAGAGTTAAAGCCTCTTCCTGTGGTAGCATTGTCACCCAGACTGGAAGTGATAAAAAATCTCCAAGGGGGATACTGGAAAATAAAAAGCTGTCTAGGGTTCTATAGCTGGGTATACACGTACCAAAATTCGACTGGTTCAGCAGTAACATGTTCACCGCTGTCTGTTCAACAGAAGCCGGTCGAATGATCTGCTTCTGTCGGACGATCCAGCTGGAAAACCAATATTCGATCAGCGCTTGAAGCCAATGGCTGCAGTGCTGATCTGTGTATTTTGAAAGAGGAAGGGGGTCCGGTCCCCGTTGTCAGAATACCATAGCCCAGCATGGGAAATCTCTGCATCAACATCACTTGTGTTGACACAGGGAGCTGAGAGTGTTTTTTCGTTCAACTTAAAAGAAAACTGTGTATAAATGGCTTATCCCCCACGAGGCCCCAAAAAACAGGTTTTAACCCCCTCTCCATTATACCTAAATCTAAAACAACGTTTTTGCTTAGTCATACATTTTTTTGCTGCAAAACTGCTTTCAGGAAGATTTCCGTGCCTTTCGGAAAAATGCAGACGTGCTTCATTTTTCTGCGGCGCACCGAAGCTCAACTTAAGCCACCATCCACTTTTGTTCCTATGCAGTATGTAGGATACGTCACTTTGACATTTCAATAAAGGTAAAAGGGTTAAAAGAGCAGTGCGGGCTTTAAAAAAACAAAACAAACATCCATACTCGCCTAGATGGATGCTGCATCTGTCCCCTACTGCCTATAAGACTGAGGACTTACTGATCAAACACTGTTAATCGCTCAGTTCTCGGTCTTCAGTGAGCAGAGAGCCAGTGACTGTTCCCTCCAGAGCTTACTAGAGTGCTTGGCTGTGGATGGAGTGGGAGCGGCTTTTCCACTGAGAGGCTGAGCCAACTGCCAGTCCAGGCATCTGGGTGGATCCTGACATTAAAGTCGGGATCTCTCCAGAGCCTGGTCCGGCTGAGTAACGTCAGCCAACAGCAGACTTTTGCCCGCAGAAGTGCATTCATGTGACCCACAGGAGAAGTAGGACTAAAAGAACTTTAGCCATACTTCTCCTTTAACAGTATTTTGCATTGTAACAATGCAAGGCACCGCCAGCACACTAACCTGCACGCTAAAACAGATCTTTTTAGCATGCAGCTAGTGTGAAATGGCCCTAAAGGCCCATAAACACTATTAGATTTTCTGCAGATTTTTGTCTTCAGATTAACCAAAACCATATAATGAGAGGTCAAACCTTAAAAGAGATGTTGTTTTTTTTGTTTTGTTTATTTCCTATTCATACTTACCTCGGTGGATGCAGTATCAGACTGATGCTGCATCTGTCCCCCGGCGTCTATGCACTGAAAACCGAGCCACCGAACACCGCCGATGGCTCGATTCTCACTCCTCCCCGAGCAGAGCGATGCTGACTGTCAGTCAGCATGGCTTCTGCTCTACTTCTCAGCGCTCATTGGAGCGCTGAGCTGTGGAGGGGCGGGGAGCGGCCGTCTCAGCGTCTCGCTGAGACTGCCATCAATCAAGGCAGCTGGCGGATCCAGACTTGGAAGTCGTGATGACGCGCTCCCCCGACTGATGGCAGTAATGTCGGTGGAGAGCGGACTTCAGACCGCTCTCCTCTGAAAATGGGTCACAGGAGTGCAAAACGAATTGCACTTTTGTGACCCAGAGGAGAGGCCCAGCCTAAAAAAAAGCTCAGGCTGGACTTTTAAGAGTTTTAGCTTGTATGCAATCAGGCAGGCCCTTGCACTACAGGGTTTTGGTCAATCTGAAGACAAAAATCTGCAGAAAATCTAATAGTGTGTATGGGGCTTAAGGCTCCGTTCACACCAAGGTGTTATTTGAGGCTGCTTTCATTCCTCAGCGTTTCAAAGTCGCGCGTTTTTACCGCGATTTTGTACAGGTCACCAATTTAAAAAGCTAAAAAACTCCTGTAATCTGCCCCAAAGAAGCTCATTTTCTTTTTTTGAGCTTAAGGTGTTTTTCAGGAGTTTTGCTTCAGGTGACAAAACGTTCAGATGTGAACAGGTGCCATTGAAGTGAATGGGGTTTTGCTTGTTGGGCGGCTTACAGGTGTTTTTTTCTGGCGTTTTACGAGCTCAGGAAAATGCTCAGGTGTGAATGCAGCCTTACAGGCGTTTTTTCACAGGCGTTTGTGCAGCATTTTTGTACAGGCGCGTTCAAGGTTAAAAGGTCACCAATGTAAAAGTGGTAAGATGCCTGTAATCTGCCAAAAAAGAAGCTTGCGTACATTTTTGAGCGACGGGCGTTTTCCTATAGGCGACAGAACACTCAGATGTGAACAGGGAAATGAATGTGGTTTGTCTTGTTGGGCATTTTTAGAGCTGAGGCTTACAGCAGAAAAATGCCTAGGTGCGAACAGAGTCTTTAGGGTTCCTCTGTGTTCTAAAGGTTGGGAATGGCTGCTTTAGAAACCTTTTCAGCTTTAGTTTACTAGCTACTCTATGTATATATTTTAATTATTCGTCCTCAGGTGTTCACAAATTACCCATAAAACTGTCTTCATGGAAAAGGTTCTTTGGAAATCCATGGGGCTTTGTCTGGTCACTGAGTTCCCCCGTGCTTCCCTGGCTGTCTGTTGTCTGTACCCCCACCTCATTAGAAGGAATCTGCAGAGAGGAGAAGACGTGAACTGTCTAGATAGCTGCCTCTTCCATGGGGTCAGGTGACCTCACCAACTACTACTAAGGAATAAGAAAACACTCTTTTTATTCCAGATTTTATAATGTCTGCAAAGAACAAAATGTGAAACATGCAAAGTGAGCTCATAAAAATAAACCTTAATTAGAGCCAGTTACCTTTGGGCTCATACATCTTAAGTATTCAGCCCTAAAGTTGAACTCCAGGTATACTTTTTTTATCGCATAGTTTTATTGGCTCAGCTTGAACCAATGTAAGTGTACATGTTTCATAATGGACTGCTGTTGACATAGAAAGCTGTGTAGTAGTTTGCTCTACTACAGTGATCGCCGTGGTCCTCCAAGTCTTCAGCAGCTTCTCTTCTGCAAAGTGAACTTAGGTGGTCACTTGATCAGCAGTTCGGCCATTTACAGAATTCCTTTTGTTTTTAGAAATGACCACACGGCATTCTCAGATTGGATAAGGTGGAGAAGCACAGCGCGGTGACACCTAAAGCTTTTCCTTGTCCAATCAGAGAACTCTCTCTTTTTTGCAAGGCGTTTTGAGAATGGTGGTCATCCTGAGTGGCACGGGACTGGGAAGTCTGTGGGAAATCCCTCTAGTAGCACCGACTTCTGCAATGATTGTCCACTTCCACAGCGGCCCCCTAGCTATAGAATATGTATACTTGCATTGGTCCAGCTCGGATCAATGTAACTATGCAATAAAAACCATATCTGGAGTCCCCCGCAGCTTACCTCCCCATTTACATTATGCAGAAGGCCTGCTAATAACCTGGAGCACCATAGAGAGGAGAGTGCTGGAGCCTGTAAGGGTTTACAATCACTTTTTAAGGTGAAAAACCTCCTGTGATGCAGCAGACCCCCCCCCCCTCTCTTTTTACTTACCCGAACCCTGTTTTTCCAGCGACGGGGACAAGCACACGAGCTCCAGCTGGTGTGCTGTGTCCTGATTGGATAGATTGATAGCAGCGCATGCAGTGCCTGGAGGGAGAGCGGCTCTCCAATGGGGCAATCAAGAACAAGAGGAGCCAGGAGCGCCGCTGAGGGACCCCAGAAGAGGAGGATCGGGGCCACTCTGTGCAAAAAGGTAAGTATGACATGTACTTTTTTTTTTTAACTAACCTTTACATATCCTTTTAGGACCTGCAACCAGATAAGTAGGGGTTAAAAAAAAGGGGTTGGGGGGGGGGGGGGGTAGGGAGCATGAAAGTCCTATTTATTCAGACAGTGGCTGGACAGGGAAGGAGAAGCAATGCAGCGATGAGCTTGCCTGTGCGCCATTTTTTTCTTCTCCTATCAGCATGCTCCTTGTCAGTATGTGAACAGCCTCTCCCAGCCTGAGTTCTGCTGTATATGGACTGCAACAGGCTTATTACCAGGTCAGATTCAAGTACTTAGGCTGCGTTTGTATAATGGTGTATAAATGAATACCGAACTGCATTTATTTGTGTCTTATATATCTGCCCAGAATTCAGCTATAAAATGCTCATGTGTATGAGAATTGACCACAGATTGTCCCGCTCCTTTCATAGTCTCTAATAAATTGTGTCTCTTCCTCTTAGTGTGTCTCTGAAGAATGAAATCAAGAAGCTGACCTACGCCCACATCCTCATCTGGATCCTGCTAGCTGCTCAGATCGGTGTGGCCCACCTGAAGCTGGTGTCGCACAGTTTGGTGGCCATGCCATACCAGTGGGAGTACCCGTACATGCTCAGCATCATCCCATCTCTATTGTGCTTGTTCTCCTTTCCACGTAACAACATCAGCTACCTGGTCATCTCCATGATCAGCGCCGGGCTCTTCTCCATCGCGCCCCTCATCTACGGCAGCATGGAGATGTTCCCCATGGCCCAGCAGCTCTACCGACACGGCAAGGCCTACCGATTCATCTTTGGCTTCTCCGCCGTGTCTGTCTTATACTTGGTGATGGTGGTGGCTGTGCAGGTTCACGGCTGGCAGATTTATTACAGCAAGAAGTTGCTGGACTCTTGGTTCACCAGCACTCAGCAGGAGAAGAAGAAGAAATAGCCAATGCGGGTGCGGGATGGAACAGTTGGGAGAGACCTGACTCTGCTGAGATGCATGATGTCACTAGCACATGAATGGTCCAAGCTAAAGGGGGGACATGCTACAAGGAGGCCTAGTAAAAAATTACATTCACTTCTGCCAAGCCTGCACATAGCGGACACTCACATCCATAAAGGGAATCATTTGTGTTCGTGCCACCATCTGTCTATGAGCTTTCTGTGTCCTTTTAAAAGAATGTACATGATGAAATAAATGATCTTCTTGTATAACACATCAGTGAATACACTTGTACACAAATGTTATATGTTGACGCAGTAATATTCCATGTTTGTGTTACAGCCCTCAGATCATTAGGTTTCCTGGAGAAGATGAGGGCTGCGTGATGCTGTATGATGAAATGGTTGTGAGACGAGGGCAGAGAAGGTGCTGCACAAGATAACTACCTTATGTACGATCAATGGGGGAGATTTACTAAAACTGGAGCACTCAGAATTTGGTGCGGCTGAGCACGGTAGCCAATCAGCTTTTACCTTCAGCTTGTTCAATTAAGCTTTGACAACAAAACCTGGAAGCTGATTGGTTTCTATGCAGAGCTGAACCTGATTTTGCACTCTCCAGTTTTAGTAAATCTCCCCCCAAAGTGTCGCTTCAGTTCAATCCACTCTTGCCCACCGCAAATGGGTGCTTGTCCAGCTCATCACTGAGGGAAAAGCACAAAGGCGCCACTCTAAGTGCAGTATAGTAAATTAATTTTAATGAGCAAACTGAGCGTAAATACTCACAAGATAAGCAGGCATGTCAGACAAGTTGTCAGATTGTCCGGGAAGGGGAGTTCATCCGTTGGCTATTTAGCTGGTAAAGTGGAGCGGGTTGCGCCGGTGTTCGCCGACGCTTTCTGAACCTCGAACACACAGGGAGCCGGGTGGATAACGAGACTTCTGGGTTAGCAGGGGGGCCGGGTGGATGACGAGACTTCTGGGTTAGCAGGGGGGCCGGGTGGATGACGACACTTCCGGGTTAGCAGTGGACCAATAGGCGACTTGTTTACAGAGCATGCGCTCCTTCTTCAGGCCTAACGAGGGCCATGTTGGAAAAGGGCTTTTCTTTATCGTACACCACGGGACACAGAGCTAGTCATTACATAATGGGTTAAGGGTCACCAGCGGTGATTGGACACTGGCACAACCAATGGAAGACAGTTCCCCTCCATATAACCCCTCCCATCAGGGAAGTACCTCAGTTTTTTCGCCAGTGTCGAAAGGTGTTGGACGCGTTAGGAGGTGCTAAAGGAAAGCTCTACCAAAGAGACCCTCTGGGGGTAAAAGAGCTATGCTTTCGGATCCATCCAAGACGCCTACAAATGAGCTGAATCTGGATGGGATCCGGGCCTCATCCATGAGGCGTCGCCTGTAATGTCTCTCTTCGGAGGACTGGGCTCTAAGATCCAGCACTTTCGCTATTTCGCTATAAAGTCCTGGTAAGAGTCTTGTACAAGGCCCAGGGGAGAGGGATCCTTTAAATAGGAACCCATATCCCTGAAGGTTGGCACACATAGCCCACCGTGAAGGGTGAAGTTTGGTATCTGTCTGAAATCTTTCAGCAGAAAAACCTGCGGCGTGGATAAGGTGAGATTAGAAGGTCCATAACTAGGTTGGGACCTTTTTCAAAAAGTGGATGTCTTCTTTTTTTCCACCACTGGGGGGAGTAAAGAGCTGAATATACTCATCTCACTCTGTTCAGTGTCGGCTTCGGCGAAGTACACTGCTCGTCACCTCCGCTGCTGAGCTTGCTGGGGCACCCCGATCCTCCTTTCGGTGGCCGACCAGACACCTGCAGATGCAGGTAAGTGGGAACAAGGGCTGATGAGAGTCCTCTCTCACTATGGCCACCGCCATAGCGCTAAGGGCCGCGCGCGCGGGAGCGCGCTTTATCGGAGGGGGGGGGCGAAGGCGTGCGCGGGCACGTGGCGCGCGCAGGCACAGAAACGGCGCCAAATTTAAAAGACTGTCAGTGTGAGAAGCACTGCAGCAGCAAGCAAGCTCGTTAGTTCTCTTATTCCTGGCAGAGAAACACAGCAGCTATACAGGGACGTAAGACTCCATGTGGTTGGATTGGGTACTTCCTAGAAGACATCCATGTTATGCATAGTTATGTGTTAAAAGTTGCATACTTAATGTATTTGCTAAACTAAACACGGTAGTATATGCATTTAGGTACCTTGTATTTTGTCTAAACAGTAAGCCTTCCAGGGGAAGTAATACGGACAAAAAGAGATAAGAAAGCACCACCGCCTGAGAGGAGGCTCTAACTGTGCTGACTCGGTACCTTTCTCTCCTGTGTTGCTAAATGCACCTGTTCAGGATGAGCCATTACCTCTGTCAGGTATGGCGGCTTCCCCAGTGAAGCCTGGGCCTGTATATGTCACTGAGGACACTTTATCAGCTGCCCTAAATAATCTGGAGGAAAAAATTGCTACCTTAATCGCTAAGTCCTCTAAAAAGGGACAATAAGCGAAGCAGGTCTCTTCCAGTATTGGACCTCCCTTCAGAAGTACCTGAGGGAGGAGGATGAGGAGGAGGAGGCTACATCAGCAGAGGATGAGGAGCCAGATTTTAAGGTCACAGGTACAATGCTATAGCAGTGCATTTAAGTTAACCTCTGCGGAGGTAACGGAATTACCTGTCTCCTCCCTAGGGTCATTAAGATCCCTGCAAGGTGCATGCTCCTTCCCGGTTCATCCGTTACTAGAGGATCTAATATACGCAAACTGGCAACATCCAGATAAGCGTTTCTCACCTCCAAAAAGGTTTAACATTCTTTATCCTATGGGGGAAATTTTTTTTTTTTTAAAGAAATGGAGCCTGCCTGCGGTAGTTGCGGCTATTTCTTGTGTAAATAAAAACCTGACATGTCCGGTGGATAATGTACAAGGGTTTAAAAGATCCTTCTGAGAGGAAGTTGAAATCCTCCTTCCTTTTGGCCGGCTCAATTACCCAACCTGCAGTAGCAGCAGTCGGTATGTGTCAGGTCATCAGCCAACAGGTAAAGCAGGGGCTGAAGGAACTGCCTTCAGAGCAGGCTAGAAATTGGGAAAATTTGCCTAAAGCCTTATGCTTCACAGTGGATGCCATGAGAGATTCTATCATACAGGCATCACGCCTTACACTCCAGCTGGTACAGATGCGCAGAGTACTTTGGCTTAAGCATTGGTCAGCGGAGACCCCATGCAAAAAGCTGTTGGCAAGTTCCCGTTCCATGGCGAACGCCTATTTGGGGAAGATTTAGAAAAATAGATACAGAAGATCAAGTGGTAAAACGACTTTTACCTGAGAGAAAGAAAAACAAGAGATCTTGTTTTAAACGCTCTCTCCCCAGCTCCCGGGAAATCTGACTCCAACCAGTGGCGGCGGCCTGTTTTAGCCGCCCACAAAAGCCAAGGGGCAAGCTCAGAAGAACAAGAAGCCGTGGGGTGCAAGAGCTAATAAGCAAGCCCCCAAAGCCTCTCAGTGAAGGGGCGCCCCCGCTCGGCCGAGTGGGAGGAAGGCTTTGTCAGTTCTGAGCAACTTGGTGGTCAGAAATCCAGGACAATTGGGTAGTATCCACAATATCCTCAGGGTACAAACTGGAATTTCGAGAGATCCCATCTTCTCAATTCCGAGGTTCAAGACTCTCCAAGGATCCACAAAAAAGAGAATCCTTCTTCAAAGGTTTGAATCACTTAATGGCTCAAGGGGTAGTTACAGACGTACCCCAAAAAGAGCGAGGTTCAGGTTTTTACTCAAACCTCTTTGTGATTCCAAAGCCAAATGGAGATGTCAGACCCATCCTGGATCTAAAATCCCTAAATCGGTTCCTGAACGATCGCCATTTTCGAATGGAAACGATCCGATCCGTGGCCGCCACTTTAAAGGGCGGAAAATTCATGGCGCCCATAGATATCAAGGACGCACATTTACACATACCCATCCTCCCCGCTCACCAAAGATTCCTAAGGTTTGCGGTAGAAGATCGCCACTTTCAATTTGTGGCTCTGCCGTTTGGTGTAGCCACCGCGCCCATAGTATTCACAAAGGTGCTAGCTCCTCTGTTAGCAAACCTAAGAACACGGGGCATTGCGGTAACAGCCTATCTGGATGATCTACTAGTAATAGATCAGTCAAAGGACGGATTGGGTCACGCTGTACACACTACAGTAGGATACCTGGAGCATTTAGGATGGATTATAAATTTACAAAAATCCTCTCTCCAGGCCCAAAGAAGGATAGGGTACCTGGGCATGATCATAGATACAGCCCAAAACGGGGTATACCTGCCAGAACCGAAGATACAGTCTCTGAAAGACCTGATCCACAAGGTCAAAGCAAACAAGAGGCCGTCTATTCGCCTTTGCATGAGACTATTGGGAAAGATGGTAGCCTCCTTCGAGGCGGTCCCTTACGCCCAGTTTCATTCGAGACTACTTCAAGGCAATATTTTAGCTTCCTGGAACAGGAAGAGCCAAGCTCTGGATATACCCATGCGCCTGTCCTCACAAGTACGCCACAGCTTCGATTGGTGGCTAGAAGCCAGGAATTTACGGAAGGGAAAGTCCTTCCTCCCAGTGGCCTGGAAGGTGGTATCTAGGGATGCCAGCCTATCGGACTGGGGTGCAGTATTCGAGGAGGCTTCTACCCAGGGAACCTGGGCCAAGACTCAGGGGATCCTGCCCATCAATGTGCTAGAGATCCGGGCGGTATATCTAGCCCTCAAAACCTGGACATACAGGTTACAGGGCTACCCAGTTCGGGTTCAATCCGACAATGCTACTGCAGTAGCTTACATCAATCACCAAGGAGGCACCCGCAGTCGGGCAGCCCAAAGAGAGGTGAACCGGATCCTGGCATGGGCAGAAGAGCATGTACCTTGCCTTTCTGCAATCTTCATTCCAGGGATGGAAAATTGGCAAGCAGACTACCTGAGTCGTCAGCAGCTGCTACCAGGGAGTGGTCTCTTCACCCCGAGATCTTTCAGGCCATATGTCTGAGATGGGGAAACCCAGATGTAGACCTGCTAGCTGCCAGGTTCAACAAGAAATTGGACAACTTTGTGTCCAGAACGAGAGATCCTCTAGCCTACGGGACAGACGCTCTAATAATACAGACGCTCTAATAACTCCATGGAATCAGTTCTCACTGATCTAGGCATTCCCTCCGATCCCTCTTCTACAAAGACTGCTTCGCAGGATCAAGGAGGAGGGAATACCAGTAATCCTAGTGGCCCCAAACTGGCCCAGGAGGCCTTGGTACGCCGAGATTGTAAAAACGGCGATAGGAAGGCCCTGGAAGTTTCCACTCCGACATGACCTGCTGTCACAGGGTCCAGTATTCCACCCTTCCTTACAAAGGCTAAAGTTGACGGCCTGGCTGCTGAGACCCACATTTTTAAAAAGAGAGGGGTCTCTGGTCCGGCTCTTTCTACGCTCATTAATGCTAGAAAGCCAGCCTCCAGACTCATCTATCAGAGAGTCTGGAGAGCATACGTTTCCTGGTGTGAATCCAGATGTTGGAATCCTCAGAAGTATGAAATAAGTAGGATTCTTGCTTTTTGCCAGTTAGGAGTGGATATGAATTTAGCCCTTAGCACCATCAAAGGGCAAATATCGGCTCTATCAGTCTTCTTTCAGAGACCATTGGCATCTCACTCCCTAGTTCGGACATTCATTAAGGGGGTACTGAGGATAAATCCTCCAGTTAGGACTCCCTTGTGTCCATGGGATTTGAATTTGGTATTGTCAGTGTTGCAAAAGCAACCTTTTGAACCTATTCGCCATATTCCTTTAATTATATTAAGTAGGAAGTTGGCCTTTCTGATTGCTATAGCTTCTGCTAGGAGAGTATCAGAGCTAGCAGCTCTTTCTTGTAAAGAGCCTTATCTAATTTGTCACAAGGACAAAATCGTACTACGACCCCATCCGGCTTTTCTGCCTAAGGTGGTGTCGGCTTTTCACTTGAATCAAGACATTGTTCTGCCTTCCTTTTTTCCAAACCCGCGGACGGCGGGGGAAAAATTATTACACTCTCTAGATCCAGTGAGAGCGGTAAAGGTGTATCTGCAAGCAACCGCTCAGATACGTAAAACAGATGTTTTGTTTATTTTACCAGATGGGCCCAAGAAGGGCCAAGCGGTATCAAAATCCACCATTTCCAGGTGGATTAGACAAGTAATTATTCAAGCTTATGGTTTAAAGAACAGGACTCCTCCTTTTCCTGTTAAGGCACACTCTACCAGGGCGATAGGTGCTTCATGGGCAGTGCACCACCAGGCTTCGATGGCTCAGATCTGTAAAGCTGCAACTTGGTCTTCAGTCCATACATTTTCCAAATTCTATCAAATAGATGTGAAAGGACATGAGGATTCTGCCTTTGGGCGAAGTGTGCTGCAGGCAGCAGTATAGGGCTTCTGGTCCGCAAGCGGCCTGTTTTGATCTGTGTCTCCCCCCCTTCATATGAGCATTGCTCTGGGACGTCCCATTATGTAATGACTAGCTCTGTGTCCCGTGGTGTACGATAAAGAAAATAGGATTTTTATAACAGCTTACCTGTAAAATCCTTTTCTTGGAGTACACCACGGGACACAGAGGTCCCCCCCTTCTTATGGGAACCTTACTGCTTTGCTACAAAACTGAGGTACTTCCCTGATGGGAGGGGTTATATGGAGGGGAACTGTCTTCCATTGGTTGTGCCAGTGTCCAATCACCGCTGGTGACCCTTAACCCATTATGTAATGACTAGCTATGTGTCCCGTGGTGTACTCCAAGAAAAGGATTTTACAGGTAAGCTGTTATAAAAATCCTATTATAAGCTCTAGTGCCAGAGCTCCTGGGTCCTAATATATAGCCAGCTATGCTATATGTGGCATGTCCAATGTGAGAGGACATTAGGACCCAGGAGCTCTGGCATTAGAGCTTATAAGCCCTTTTCCAACATGGCCCTCACTAGGCCTGAAGAAGGAGCGCATGCTCTGTAAACGAGTCGCCTATTGGTCCACTGCTAACCCGGAAGTGTCGTCAACCACCCGGCTCCCTGTGTGCTCGAGGTCTAGGAAGCATCGGCGAACACCGGCACAACCCGCTCCACTTCACCAGCTAAATAGCCAACGTATGTCTGTCATGCCTGTTTTAACCCTACTCTTGTGAGTATGTACGCTCAGATTGCTCACTAAAATTAATTTACTATACTGCACTTAGAGTGGCGCCTCTGTGCTTTTCCCTCAGCTATCCCAAGAGTTGCTTCTCATCTTCGCTGGGCTGCCTTTTAAGTGTGTTATTGTGGACTTATCACAGTCATTTGTTTTAAAATATTCCTTCTAAAGTTTCCCCTATGCTTTAGGTACTTTTCAGTTTGGTGGTCCCACACTGAGGCTGGTGCAAGCGCCAACTCTTTTCTATGTGTCCAGCTCATACTGACAACTTGTTCAAAACAGATTAGTCAATGCAAATTTTTCAATGGTGAAATGTATAAATACCAGCACAATACCAGATATTCATAAATATCAGGCAGTGCTTGCTCATGCATGAACTAAATAATTATGCTAAAAATGTTGTAGTGAATACTATAAACATTACTATATTAGTGATATCAAACAATATTCCAATCTGTTCATCATAAATAAAAAAGTGATATAGTGCTTTTGGTAACATCGCCCATTGATGACGAAACGCGCCAAGCTGACGCTCCTGTGCATCGCTTCCGACCTAGAGAGTGGAACGCATACCAGGAAGTAGGTAGCGTCCATTCCTCCATTACACTGGGCCAATTTGTAACTGTATAGTGGCACTTTTATATTGCTTTATTTTGCAATTTCTGTAATTTTACATGAATAAACCCAAAGGATTTCATACTATAAGAGGCTCTCTCTCCTCGTACTTTTCACCTGCATAACAACGCTCCGGAAGAGCCCCTGGGATCGCAACAAGAAGGAGTTTGGACCTGTGGGAGTCACCAGAGGAGACCAGGGAGAGTGGGACAGGTCCCCCTAAATAAGACCTACAAGCCCAGTTGACATTCCTTGCTATAAAGCAAGGGAGTCACCAACATCTGGTGAGTGCGGAGTGAATATATCATTGCATGTGGTGGAAACAAAGGGGACACCCTGGGAACAAGGAAGGCACAAAGCACTTTATATTGCACAAAAGGACTTTTTGTTTGCACTGTATCACTTTTTTTTTTTATGATCAGATTGGTAAATTGTTTGATATCACTAATATAATAAAGTTTATAGTAATCACTACAACATTTGTAGCATAATTAATTAGTTTATGCATAAGCAAGCACTGCCTGATATTTATTTATATCTTGTTAATCTGGTTGGATAGCATAGACAGCGGCTGCTCACTTTACAATTATCTATACACAACTTGACATTATTGATTGTTCACCTAGGCACAGGTGTCTATTATTGTTATTCCAATGCCAGATATTACCCACTAAAAATTCCTCAGCTTAACCACTTGGCCTCTGGAAGATTTACCCCGCTTCATGACCAGGCCTTCTTTTTCAAGATGACACTGCATTACTTTTTAAAATGTATTTATACTAGGTATGTCTGGCTAAGGGTAGAACACCCACAAGATTGGCACCTCATCCCAAATAGTCAAATATGTAAAGTGGGAAGAAAAAAGGGGAATTTTACCGTGATTACAAATAATAATGACAACCATATATTTAAAATAATATAAGTTTAATGAGAATAACGTTAAAAACAGAGCAAAGACGATTTATTCAAAGGTGTTCGATATTTCATCATGACGGTGGTCATAAGGCAAGTGTCCAGCTTAAACAGAGGTTTCATTTTCGTACATTATCACATGTTTCACCTAGTAGCTTCATCAGGGGATATACGAAGCAGTCAAAGAGTGTGTAAGACTGTACAAGGATACAAAAAGCACAATAAAAAAAAAACACATACATGTATCGTTTTATTTCAAAAGTGTGTGTGTGTATGTGTAATATATATATATATATATATATATATATAATTAGGGCTGTGGAAATTAACCATTAATTCCTCGATTAATCGATTAATTGTTTTAATCGATCAAAATTGTTTTGATCAATTAAAATTCTTTTGATCAGTACTCACCTCTCCCCCGGCTTCCGGGTCTTCAGGGAGATCCGGTGACGTCACGGACACTGGCGGGGCTTGCCGTTTCCATCTGAAGGGCTCCTTTGCTGTGCCTTCATATCTGCATACTGGCGGGACCTTACTATCTGCCACACGCAAGGGCTGCCACACTTCCCTCTATCACTTCCCTCTATCAACCTGGGATTCTACAGCCATCCACTGGGAGTTGTGATAGTTCCCTTCACGGGGCATCTACATGCCGACGGACTGAAGTTAGCCCCTCCTCATCTGGATTCAGCAGTGGTATCGTTGTACACATTTTTATACCAGTATCATACTTAGCTACATGTTTTTATGACTGCTTTTGCTACCGTTTGGTATTACTCACCCCATTTTTACAGCTTATGTAGCTACATCGATTTTATCTCCAGTGCAATATTTATTTTGTTACCTACTTGAAGACTATAAAAGTTTTAATGCTATTCCCATTGAGCGCTGCCTTTGTGTGTTTTTTGTATCCTGCTATCCATTTTTCCAGTGGTTGGTAGCTGCACTGGGAATCGGCCTACAAGGGGATAAGCTAAAAGTAGTTGGATCTGTATGTGCGTTATAATTAATCGAAATTAGTCGATTAATCGATTAAAAAAAGAAACGATTAATCGAACACGAAAATTTTAATCAGTAACAGCCCTAATATATACACACACACACACACACACACACACACACACACACACACACACACACACACACACACACCATTAGCCAATGCCTGTCCCAGGGGGAGGAGAGCTTACCACACCAAGCTTCCCGGAAGTGACCACTGCGGGAGGTGGTGCCAACCCACCTCTCGCAGTGAGGTATTTGTATTTATTGTGATTTTTGTATCCCTGTACAGTCTTATGCACTCTTTGCTGCTTCGTATATCCCCTGATGAAGCTACTAGGCGAAACATGTTGGGATAATATACTAATATGAAACCTCTGTTTAAGCTGGACACTTGCCTTATGACCACCGTCGTCATAACATATTGAACACCTTTGAATAAACCGGCTTTGCTCTGTTTTTAACGTTAATCTCATTAAACGTATATAATTTTAAATATATGGTTCTCATTATTTGTAAGCACCGTAAAAATCCCCTCTTTTCTTCCCACTTTACTTTTTAAAAGGTTTTAATTGCCAAATGCACACAAACAAACAAAAAAAAAGAATAGGATACAGACATTGGTGTATAGTAAACCTTAACATTACCAGTCCTATTCGTTATTAAGACAGTTATTCATATTATGTATAGCAGTATTTCTACATGTACACACAGCATTTTTGTTAGTCTAGAACAGGGGTGCCCAACCAGTGGCCCGGGGCCACAAAGCCTCTTTTTCCGGCACTAGACTCCCTCCCCATCAGCAGAGCAGCGCAGGGAAGTGTCAGCGAAACACTAATGCATTCCAATTTCAGATTTCCCCACGCCACACCTGCACTGAGGGGGAGGCACTGTGCCCCCACACATTGTAAAAGATGGGAAACATTATTTAGTTCTCTAACTTTGCTGTAGCTGTGATTGTCAGCTTTTGTGATGGGAAGAGATTGGGTGCATCCCTGTTTTTAGAAGGAAGGGGACTGTCCTTGGCCACTGCTAAAGCCAATCCCAGTCCTTCTAGCCCTGCCCATCATCTGGAGGAAGATGACACGCTTGGTTGCAACTACCAATCTCAGAAAGAAGGAATTTCACTGATTTAGAAAATCACAATCAGGTGACAGTTTGTGGAATTACTGTTGAGCTTCTGGGAACTTTGTTGAAATTATTCCTGAACCTTTGTGTCACTTACTACTGAACCCCCTCTGCACTCTGTGTCCCTTTAAGCCAGAGCCAGTATTGGGTTCAGTGTTAGGACAGATGAGATAGTGATTCAGTAGTGAGACAGAAGAGCATGGAGGTACAGTGGTGGGGCAGATGAGCAGGGAGGTTACAGTGGTGGGATAGAAGAGCAAGGGGTTACAGTGGTGAGACAGAGGAGCAGGAGGGGTTCAGTGTTGGGGCAGAGGAGAAAGGAGGTACATTGGTGGGACAGATGAGCAGGGGGTTACAGCGGTGGGGCAGAGGAGCAGGGGGTACAGAAGTGGGGCAGATGTGTAGAGGGGTGCAGAGGAGAAAAGAGGTACACCAGAGGAACACATGAGCAGGGGGTTACAATGGTGGGGCAGAGGAGCAGGGGGAACAGATGAGCAGATAAGTTCAGTGTTAGGACAGATGGGAAGATGGTTCAGTGGTGGAGCAGATATGCATGGACGTACATTGTTGGGGCAGATGAGAAAGGGGAAACATTGGTGGGGCAGATGAGCAAGGGGTTACAGTGGTGGGGCAGATGTGCAGGGGGTTAGAGTGGTGGGACAGATGAGCAGGGGGCTACAGAGGTGGGGCAGATGAGAAAGGGGGTACAGAGGTGATGCAGATGTGCGTGGTATTACAGTGGTGGGGCAGATTAGAAAGGGGGTGCATTGGTGGGGAAGATGAGAAAGGGGATACCAGTGGTGGGACAGATGAGCAGGGGGTTACAGTGGTGGAGCAGGGGGTACAGTGGTGGTTAGATGAGCAGGGTAGTACAGTGGTGGGGCAGATGTACAGCGGTGGGGCAGATGTGCAGGGGGGACAGTGATCTGAGGTGTGGAGTTGCAGGATTTGGGGCTGTTCTGAGGCGTGGGATTGCAGGATGTTAATTTCTCACTACTAAAGTAGTTTACAGCATTTACTTTATAAAAAAATCCTTTTCGTAATTGAGAGTGTGAAGTTGACATTTTTTTGTTATAAAATCGGCACGCTCAATTTCTTTGAAAACATTTTTCCGCACACTGTGCTCAAAAGGTCGCCTACCCCTGGTCTAAAATCTAACGAGTGTAATTAAATTGTAATGCATTAGTTACCATTTCTCTACAATTTCCAAACTCATATACTGCTGGAGTGAAAAATCGAATATGTTATTATTTATGGTATTGAGGAATGAAGATGCACTACAGACCAGTGTTAATTTTGAAGTTATATTTCAATTTAGTTTTAGTCTTAGTCTTTTGACTAAAATGCCATTTTCGTTTTTGTCCCATTTTAGTCTTTTGACTAAAATGCCATTTTAGTTTTAGTCGTATTTTAGTCGACTAAAATAGTATTAATTTAGTCGACTAAAATGTTTTAGTCAACAAAATTAACGCTATTGCCAAGAGCTGGGTACACCCATTTCCAGCTGTAACTGTGCAAACGTTGATTGATGGAGATACTAAATCCCAAACTTGGACCATTGATAGACATCTTCCAAATGAAAGAATTCACTTAAACATGGGCTAAACCAGAGCAATTCCGATTGATCAAAATTGTCATGTGCCTGCACGTGACCAATTGGAATCGCTCAGATCTGTACCGGAAGACCTAAGGAAAAAACAGGGAAGAAGAGCAAGACTTTTAGACCGCTGCACTGTATGGGCATTGACAACTAATCGCCCTCAAGGTAAGTAGAGCGGGGACCCAGGGGGTGCTGAGGGTGTACAGTGTTAGTTCACCTCCTTATTTTTTTTGTGAAAAGGTGAACTTGCACTTTAAAACATTACAGGATACACAGGATCTGAGATCTCTTACGCATTTTATTGTTGTGCTGGCTTTGTGCAGAGGGGCAGAGTTGTGCCTTTCGGAGAAAAGGGCCTTCACCAAACTGTTGTCTCAAGGTGGGGAGCGGACAACTGTCTAAAATGTCTTTGTATGTTGTACTATTAACAGCACCTTTCCCTGGAAATATCTGAGCTCAATTGTTTGGAGTGTTGACCATTGTACGTTTGGCCATATAGGGTATTAGTTAGCCTGGTACGTGGAACCTCATGTAAACAGACCAATAAAAGTGCCAAACAAATATCCCAAAATTCCAGTATCTTTTAATGATAAAACTCGGCAATAGGGCACCACTTGAGGCTCCCGCCAACCTCAGTGGCAGTGTAATCTTCACACTTTTAAGGCCCGTTCACACGGTCCGATTTTCTGACAAAAAACGTGTGATGGAAGGGTTTTGTCAGAAAATCCGACCGTTTGTACACTCCATCGGACAATTGTTGTCGGAATTTCGTATTAAGCGTATATTGATTGGTTTTCACAAAAGTTATAGCGCCTACAAAATAGGGGATAGAATTATGACATTTTTTTTTTTTTTTTTACTAGTAATGGCGGTTATCTGCGATTTTTGTCAGGACTGCAATATTACGGCGGACAGATCGGACACTTTTGACACATTTTTGGGACCATTCACATTTATACAGCGAACAGTGCTATACATATGCATTGATTACTGTATAAATGTGACTGGCAGGGAAGGGGTTAAATGTGTCCCCTAGGAGTGATTCTTACTGTGGGGGGAGGGGACTGACTTGGGGGGAGGTGACCGACCGATGTACAAGGGACACACCATTGGTCTCCTCTCCCTGACAGGACGTGGATCAGAGATCCATGTCCTTGGCTCTGTAACGGCCGATCGCGGGTACCTGGCGGACATCGCGGCCGCCAGGCACGCACATCGGCGGCGATCGTGCGCCCCCCAGTGGCCGGAGGAGCCGAGGCCGTCAATATACGGCCTCCCGGACCTGTAGAGCCACCTTGTGGCTGTCATTTGACAATGGCCCGGGCTCCAAGAAGTTAAAGGATAAGTTCACCTTTTTACAATAAATAATAAATGCACATTTTTTTTGCAGGTAAAAAAATGTGCATTCATTATTTTTTGTTGTAAAGCATTTCACCAGCAATCAGCAGATCACTGGTGCCATGCAAGACTCTTGCAGATCTGTCGGTGTATCTGTGTGCCCGTACCTCGTATGGGCAAGAATATACACTCTGACAGGAAGAATCAGTGGACTGCCACAGCATTTACAGCATCATGGTAGTACGTTTAGAACTACAAGCCAATAGCTGCTAAGGCTGTCGGGACTTGTAGTTTTCCATTCACAGCTCTGTGAGTGAGTGACGCACCGGGTGAGAAGAGCCACGCATGGCTGCGTTTTCTTTTACAATTTTGACAGCTGGTGATGCCATGGGGGCGGAGAAGATCCCTGCTAGCTGTCAGAGGGTTCTTTATTTCTCAACAAGAATGGAATTTCACTTTTAATGACTTCATCATTGAGCAGCTAAGCAGGTAAGATTTATTGTTGAGTGGCGACACCCTGACATTAGAAGATAAATCACTGAGCAGACCTGGCCCTGATCCAGAGATTAAAACCACGCTCTGCCCATGGTTTGGGCTGTCTGGTAACATAAGGTTTGATGTTCTGACTGTGAAGAACTAGTTTGAAGCTGACCACGTAAATAGAATATTGCATAAATATTAATGTATTACATTTTTTTTTCATTTTTACACTGTTGCTTTCATTTTTTTTTGAGCACTTTTATTGCTGTCATAAGGAATGTAAACATCCTTGTGACAGCAATAGGCATGTGACAGATACTTTTTATGGAGGAATCTGGGGTCAATAAGACACAAAACCCCACCTCTGCACTTAACCAATTAAAGCGGAGTTCAACCCAAAAGTGGAACTTCCGCTTTAAGCACTCCTCACCCCCTGACATGCCACATTTGGCATGTACTTTTTTTTTGGGGGGGAGTGGGGGCTTTGTTTGGAGTGGGACTTCCTGTCCCATTTCCTCCTTCCGCCTACGGGCCGCTTGGGCAACTCCTCCTCTCCACCTAGGCGGCCCCTCTAGCCGATCTTCTGGCCCCTCTAGGCGTGAGAGGTCCCAGAAGATCGCCTGTCCACTCCGAGAGCGCAGCGCGACTCGCGCAGGCGCAGTACGTGCCAGACCGTGAAGCCGAAAGCTGTCACTGGGGAAAAAATACACTTTTTTTAATAAAAAAATAAACAGTAAAGTTAGCCCAATTTTTTTTAATATGGTGAAAGATAATGTTATGCCGAGTAAATTGATACCCAACATGTCACACTTTAAATTTGTGCCCGCTCGTGGAATCGCGTCAAACTTTTACCCTTAAAAATCTCCATAGGCGACGTTTAAAAAATTCTACAGGTTACATATTTTGAGATACAGGGGAGGTCTAGGGCTAGAATTATTGCTCTCGCTCTAACGATCGCGGTGATACCTCACATGTGTGGTTTGAACACCGTTTTCATATGCGGGCGCTGCTTAAGTATGCGTTCGCTTCTGCGCGCAAGTTTGGAGGGAGTGGGCACGTTTACATTTTTTTTTTTTTTCTTATTTATTTTACCTTTTATTTTTTATTTTTACACTGTTATTTTAAAAACAAAAAAAATGGTGTCACTTTTATTCCTATTACAAGGAATTTAAACATCCCTCGTAATAGAAAAATTGCATGAGATGACCTCTTAAATATGAGATCTGGGGTCAAAAAGACCTCAGATCTCATATTTACACTAAAATGCAATAAAAAATAAAATAAATGAAATGTCATTTAAAAAAATAAAATAAAAAATGTTGCTTTAAGAGCTATGGGCGGAAGTGACTTTTTGACCGCCGCTTCCTCCCTGCAATGGTATGGAGACGGGTGGGGTCCATCTTCCCCTCACTCATGTCAGGCCAGGAAGAGGAAAAAAGGGTTTATAATGTTTTTTTTTTTTATATCTATATATAATTGTTTTGCCCTTCGTTTCTATTTTAAAACTGAACGGGCTGTTTTACATGGTGATCGTTTACATACAGTTTCATTTCAACTGGAGATCCTGCCAGTAACACACGTCCTGCCCTAGGGTGACAACGCTCACTCACTGTACTTTATCTATGGAGTAGCAGCGTTGTCACCCTAGGACAGGACTATAGAATACCTTTCCCTCTCCTCAGGGCTGGACTGGGAGTAAAAACCAGCCCTGGAAAAAAATTCATACCAGCCCCATAGCATTATTATACCGGCCCAACAGCAAACGTCATCATTTTTTTTGTTCATAAAAGGGAAAACGATGCATTTGAAAGCACATTTGAAGAGTGTGTTATATTTAGAGAAGACAGATATGAAAGCACATAGGGCTATAATATATATATTTTATTCCCAATATATAGCCTCACTGTGCCCACCAATGCAGCCTCACTGTGCCCACCAATGCAGCCTCACTGTGCCCACCAATGCAGCCTCACTGTGCCCATGTATGCAGCCTCACTGTGCCCATGTATGCCGCCTTACTGTGCATATGAATGCAGCCTTACTGCCTATAAATACAGCCTTAATAAGCGTATGAATGCAGCCTTACTGTCCATGAATGCAGCCCATGAATGCAGCCTTACTGTGCATGAATGCAGCCCATGAATGCAGCCTTACTGTCCATGAATGCAGCCTTACTGTCCATTATTGCAGCCCATGAAAGAAGCCTTACTGTGCATGAATGCAGCCTTACTGTGCATGAATGCAGCCCATGAATGCAGCCTTTCTGTGCATGAATGCAGCTCATGAATGCAGCCTTACTGTGCATGAATGCAGCCTTACTGTGCTTGAATGCAGCCCATGAATGCAGCCTTTCTGTGCCTGTATGCAGCTCATGAATGCAGCCTTACTGTGCATGAATGCAGCCTTACTGTGCATGAATGCAGCCCATGAATGCAGCCTTATTGTGCATGAATGCAGCCTTACTGTGCATGAATGCAGCCCATGAATGCAGCCTTATTGTGCATGAATGCAGCCTTACTGTGCATGAATGCAGCCCATGAATGCAGCCTTACTGTGCATGAATGCAGCCTTACTGTCCATGAATGCAGCCCATTAATGCAGCCTTACGGTGCATGAATGCAGCCTTACTGTGCATGAATGTAGCCCATGAACGCAGCCTTACTGTCCATGAATGCAGCCCCTGAATGCAGCCCTACTGTGCATAAATGCAGCCTTAATGTGCATGAATGCAGCCCATGAATGCAGCCCATGAACGCAGCCTTACTGTGCATGAATGCAGCCCATGAATGCAGCCTTACTGTGCATGAATGCAGCCCATGAATGTAGCCTTACTGTGCATGAATGCAGCCTTACTGTCCATGAATGCAGTCTTACTGTCCATGAATGCAGCCAATGAATGCAGCCTTACTGTGCATGAATGCAGCCCATGAATGCAGCCTTACTGTGCATGAATGCAGCCCATGAATGCAGCCTTACTGTGCATGAATGCAGCCCGTGAATGCAGCCTTACTGTGCATAAATGCAGCCCATGAACGCAGCCTTACTGTGCATGAATGCAGCCCATGAATGCAGCCTTACTGTGCATGAATGCAGCCCATGAACGCAGCCTTACTGTGCATGAATGCAGCCCATGAATGCAGCCTTACTGTGCATGAATGCAGCCCGTGAATGCAGCCTTACTGTGCATGAATGCAGCCCATGAATGCAGCCTTACTGTGCATGAATGCAGCCCATGAATGCAGCCTTACTGTGCATGAATGCAGCCCATGAATGCAGCCTTACTGTGCATGAATGCAGCCCGTGAATGCAGCCTTATTGTAATCAAATTCAGCCTTACTGTAATCAAATGCAGCCTTACTGAGCCCATCAATACATGAGACTTGCCTGGATTACATACACCAGGCATCTCCAGCTCTTTGTGTGAGAGCTGGCTGGGTCTGTCTTCGGCTGTGCTTCCTGTAGACCTGCTTGTGTGATAGTAGATGGGAACACTGAATGAATCAGTGTTTCGCCTATCACACGAGTCGGTCTAGGGGGGCGGGACCTTCCTACAGGCAGCACAGCCTAACACAGACCCAGTCAGCTCTCACACACAGCGCGGGGGATGCCTAGTGTGTGTGATACATAGGAGAGAGAGAGAGAGGGAGGGGAGCGCTGCAGTCAGCCGCAGCTCAAAGCAGCCCCAGGACAGGCAGCCTACCAGGATTTTTCCCACTATCCCGGTGGGCCAGTCCAGCCCTGCCTCTCCTCCTTTCCACAACATAAGGAGGTGTGCTGTAGTTCTCAGAGGCGAGAACTGGGCAGTGCTGATAATACTGCGGAGAGGAACTGGATTTTTGGTAGGATCAACATTTTTTTTTAAATCAATATAACAAATTTTTTCAATGGTATATTGAACAGACTAAAAGGGAGCAAACAAGAAAAGTAAATAATTAGGGCTTACATACATCTTAAATATAGAACACTAAAGCACATGTAAAGAGAAAGTAGGTCAGTACGACAATTTATTTCCCCTTTATTGGGGCTGACCCAGTTCTGTGAGCGCTGATTTTTATATGAGGCTTAAACCAGCAAACTTTGTTCCCTACGCAAGTTTTTTTTTATTATTATAAATATTGCTTGTAGACTTTTATTTCTTTTACTCATTTATTTAAAGTGGATGTAAATCCACTCTCATCCTTTCTAATCTCCTGCCATAATGCTGATCTATAAGGATATAGATGCCTCCTGCATGTGTCCTTATCTGTCAAACGTCTCCCCTCTGTCTGTTATAAGGCCTCGTACACACGACCGAGAATCTCGTCATGAAAAAACTCGTCGTTTTTCTTGACGAGATTTTTGGACAAGAAACTTGTCCCGACCGAGTGTACACACGCTCGATTCAAAGAACCAGCGGTTCTTTGAATGGAGCGAACGCGGTGACGTCATCGACTACGACGAGCGTGTGCTCGTCACATTCGATGCCGTCGCCGCCATCTTGCTACACCCTACCTATGCCTAGGAAGCTACCGCGCATGCGTCAAAGTCATTTTGAGCATGCGCGGGTTTCCACGGCGACAGGTAAGTGTACACACACACACTTTTCTCGTCGAGAAACATGCTGACGAGAATCTTGGCGAGAAAATAGAGAGCAGGTTCTCTATTTTTCTCGTTGAGATTCTTGTCGGTTTTCTTGACGAGAAAACTGAAAGCCGCGTACACACGACCGATTTACTCTGCAAGAAAGCTCTGCCAGCAAGTTTCTTGCTGGTTCTTGCCGAAAAACTCGGTTGTGTGTACGAGGCTTTAGAACTGAAAAACTGCAGATTCTGTGTGTGGATCTGTTGTCTGGAGCTCGGTGGGTGGAGTCGTGATGTCAGTAGACTCCCCGCCCACCTCTACACTCCCCTTCTGCTATGATCACTAACATCCAGTCAAAATCCAGAAAAGTAACCACGTGACTTCAGAATAGGAGTGGGGGTGGGAATTAAAAAATAATAAAGCTACTGCACGAGATATGTAAATAACCTGTCACTCAAAGCAAGGGGGCTGAACGGACAAAGGTTTTTCTCTGTTTGTCCGTTTTATCTCACTGAACAATAAAAGAGGATTGCTCAGAGCTGGATTAACTCTTTGTGGCAAGACTGGGCACAAATGATAGGAAATCTTATACTCTACATTGTGACCAAAAAAAAAATGTTTTTGGGTTTACATCCACTTTAACCCTTTCATGACTAAGCCTATTTCTGACATTTGGTGTTTACAAGTTTAAAATCCGTATTTTTGGCTAGAAAATTACTTAGAACCCCAAATCATTATATAAATGTTTTTTAGCAGAGAATCTAGAGAATAAAATGGCGATTGTTGCAGCGGTCTTTTAAACGCAACTTTTTGGGGAAAAAGACACTTTCATGAATTTAAAAAAAACAAAACAGTAAAGTTAGCCCATTTTTTTTGTATAATGTGAAGGATGATGTTACGCCGAGTAAATAGATACCAAACATGTCACGCTTTAAAATTGTGCACACTTGTGGAATGGCGACAAACTACGGTACCTAAAAATCTCCATAGCCGACGCTTTAAAAAAAAAAGAACGGTTACCAGGTTAGAGTTACAGAGGAGGTCTAGTGCTAGAATTATTGCTCTCGCTCTGACGATTGCCGCGATACCTTACATGTGTGATTTGAACACCGTTTACATATGCGGGCGCGACTTCCGTATGCGTTTTCTTTGCTGGGCGAGCTCGCGGGGACAGGGGTGCTTTAAAATGTTTTCTTTTTTTTTCTTATTTATTTCATTTATTTTTATTTTTTTTACATTGTGTTTTAAAAAATAATAATTTTGATCGCTTTTATTGCTGTCACAAGGAATGTAAACATCCCTTCTCTTGTTAAAAAAAAAACATCCCTTGTGACAGTAATAGGTGGTGACAGGTCCTCTTTATGGAGGCGACGTCGCTTCTGTGTTTACATACAGGAGACTGGAACAAAGCTGTTTCCGGCTTCGTGCCAGTCTGTGTCTAGACGCCGGAAGAGGCGGATCGCGGATCAGGTCTCCCGATGGGACGGGAGGCCCGGTATAAGCGGCGGAAGGTGGCGGGAGGGGGGGGGATGTCCACTCAGCTGCGGGTATCATCCCGGTATAACCCCCTAAAGCCGAGGCCGATTATATGCATACGCTCAGCACGAAGGGGATAACACAACCCACCATCCAAATCTGTCCCTGACTCACAAAGGAGCTCAGAGTCTCATGTCCCCATATGCAGGTTGGAAAGTGGAGCACCATGGGGTACATGATGTGGGGAAGATCTGCAAATCCACGCTGATGTTAAATTTAGTGGGAATTAACCACTTCAGCCCCAGAAGGTTTTCCCCCCCTTCCTGACCAGACCATTTTTTGCAATACGGCACTGCTTTACTTTAACTGACAATTGTGCGGTCGTTCGACGCTGTACCAAAACAAAATTGATGTCCTTTTTTCCCCACAAATAGAGCTTTCTTTTGGTGGTATTTGATCTCCTCTGCAGTTTTTATTTTTTGCGCTATAAACAAAAAAAGAGCGACAATTTAAAAAAAAAAAAAAAAAAAAAAATATTTTTCTGCTATGAAACACACCCAATAAAAAAATGTAAAAAACAAATTTCTTCATCAATTTAGGCCAATATGTATTCTGCTCCATATTTTTGGTAAAAAAAAAATCCCAATAAGCGTATATTGGCTTGCACAAAAGTTATAGCGTCTACAAACGATGGGATATATTTATGGCATATTTATTTATTTATTACTAATAATGGCGATGATCAGCAATTTTTAGCGGGACTGCGACATTGCGGCGGACAGATCGGACACCTATATGACACTTTTGACACTATTACAGTGATCAGTGCTAATAAAATGCACTGACACTGTATAAATGACACTGGCAGGGAAGGGGTTAACACCAGAGGCGATCAAAGGGTTAAGTGTGTCCCTAGGAGGTGCTTTCTTACAAAACCTCTCTGTTCATACCTGCAAGGACAGCAATCTGGCTTGTTCACATTGGCAGACCGCCGCTCTGCCTCTCTGGAGACTGATCGTAGGTGGCCGGCGGACATTGCGTCCACCAGACCCGCTGATTGGCTCCCCCTGTGGCCAATCAGTGCGCATGCCCCCCCTACGGCTATTGCACAAAATGACATACAGGCTGGTCTGGTGCAAGGATTTTTGACACCCTAGGCGAAACCTAATTTTGCCCCCCCCTCTTGGCCCCACCCCTGACTCCACCCCCTTTGTATACCCCACCTTTTTAATGAAGCGCCCAACAAATGCAGCTTCACCAGCGCCCATCAAATGCAGCCTCACCAGCGCCCATTAAATGCAGCCTCACCAGCGCCCATCAAATGCAGCCTACCAGTGCTCATCAATGCAGCCTCACCAGTGCCCATTAATGCATCCTCACCAGCTCCCATCAAATGCAGCCTACCAGCACCCTTTAATGAATGTTTGCTTGCTTCCATTCATTCGGGAGTCGGGACACAGACACAGTCCTCTGCCGCCGCTGCACCTCTGACACTATGTGCGAACGGAGAAGCGGCTGTCTGTTGATGCTGAGCCTTAGTTGCTTGCTGCAGAGAGAAGAGAGTAGGAACACCAGTGGCCGGGTGCCCTAGGCGGCAAACTCGCCTGACCTAAACCCCATAGAGAATCTGTGGGGTATTGCCAAGAGGAAGATGAGACACCAGACCCAACAATGCAGATGAGCTGAAGGCCGCTATCAAAGCAACCTGGGCTTCCATAACACCTCAGCAGTGCCACAGGCTGAACGCCTCCATGCCACGCCGCATTGATGCAGTAATTCATGCAAAAGGAGCCCCAACCAAGTATTGAGAGCATACTATACTGTACATGGACATACTTTTCTGTAAACCAACATTTCTGTATTAAAAATCCTTTATTGGTCTTTTGTAATATTCTCATTTTCTGAGATACAGAATTTTGGGGTTTTTCGCTAGCTGTAAGCCAAAATCATCAAAATAAAAAAAAAAGAAATGCTTAAAATATATGAGTTTCACTTTTTTAATTAAAATACTAAAATAAATGAACTTTTTATTGAAATCATTTTTTTTTTCCCCAGATGTACCTGTGTATCCCATCGTTTGTAGACGCTATAACATTATGTAAACCAATCAATATACGCTTATTGTTTTTTTATTTTATTTTTACCAAAAATATGTAGCAGAATACATATTGGCCTAAATTTATGAAGAAATTCAATTTTTTTATTTATTTTTTATTGCATATTTAGTTTTATACAATATACAAATTTTGCACTGGTTTCCATATTTAGTTTTATAGCAGAAAGTAAAAAATATTGTTTTTTTTTTCAAAATTGTTGTGAAACATAGTGGTGATCAAATACCATCACCATTAGAGCCGGTTCACACAGGGGCGGCACGACTTTGGGGGGCGACTCGGCGACGCGATCTCAAGACGACTTGAGAGGCGATTTGCAAAATGACGTCTGTATAGAAGTCAATGCAAGTCGTTCCGAGTCGCCCCCAAAGTCGTACAGGAACCTTTTTCTAACTCGGAGCGACCTAAGTCGCTCCTATTAGAACGGTTCCATTGAACAGAGCGGGACGCGACTTGTCAGGCGACCGAGTCACCTGACGAGTCGCCCCTGCGTGAACCGGGTCTGAAGCTCTATTTGTGGGGAAAAAAATTAGATACATTTATTCATGTACAACGTCACATGACTGCGCAATTGTCAGTTAAAATAACGCAGTGCCGTATCTCAAAAAGTAAATCTTCCAGGGATCAAGTGGTTAAACTTGACAAAACCAATGGTAGCTTGCTTATAAGGCCACTTTCACACGGAGACGCTTCTAAACTGCCAGTAAAAACACTGAGTGCTTTTGAAGCGCTTTTCAGGCGCTTTTGAATCGCTTTTCAGGCGCTTTTGAAAAGCTTTCCATTCATTTCAATGGAGAGGGGAGTTTTTCACAGCCCTGCCAGCACACTGCCCCAGTGTGAAAGCATTCATAGGTTTTAATGGAAATACGTTTTCGTGAGCTTTTTAGGCGCTGTTTTTAGCGTGAAAGCGCTTGAAAAGCGACTCAGTGTGAAAGTGGTCTAATTCATATGTGCTTACTTTACTTAATAAATTCTTTATTTCCGCTTGAGTACAACTGTTTCAGGGCTTTTTGGCCCTCATAAGAAATGACTCTATAAAGCGGGTATGGGGGGGGGGGGGGGGGGTACCAAACTTGGAAAGCTACTCAACTGATATTAAATTTGGCCCAAAAAAAAAAAAACCTTTGTCTAAAATGCTGCAAACCACGTTTTAATAAAGATAGAATTCAAGGTAAAAGAGACACTTCTGTGGTTATATGTGGGATGTACGACTTCCCTTTAAATAATGCTTGACGTGCAGAAAGATTACATTCGTCTTCATGAAACTTGCCCAATTTAAAAGGAAATACGTCTGATTATATATAGAAAAACTTTTTCTGCACTTTCCCACAAACCTTTGAGTTTTTCTTGATATTTTTAGTGTGATTTTTTTTATATACAGCTTTCACGTTCCTTGCAAACCTTTATTGTATATACAGGAAACCAGAAAAAAAAAAACCTGTCTTCATGTTATACAGAGCGTGCCACGTCTGGCGCGTATGACACAGATAAAACGACCATGGGTTAACTCTTTTAGTGCTGGAGAAGTTAACAAAATCTGCTTAAAATTACTTTTATATTTTCACAGGATGGGTAGGGCCGCTGACGAGATACACTATATTGTCAAAAGTATTGGGACACCTGTCTTTACACGCACATGAACTTTAATGGCATCCCAGTCTTAAGCCTCGTACACACGGTCGGAACTTCCATCGGACTTTTCCGTGGATTTTTGTCCGAACGGAGTTGGCCGGGCACACCCATAGCATACACACCACAGGACTTTTCTGCAAACTTTCCCAAAACTTTTTCCAACATCACGTGGTTTTTCTGCTCTTTACCGCCACCCTTTGATCAACTTCTGCTATTGGTGGTTGATTTTAACATTATTTGCTTTGTCCATCGGACAAAAGTCCGATGGTTTTCTGTACACACGGTCGGACTTTGCTCCATCGGACTTTAGTTGGCAAAAAGTTTGTCCGTTTGCAGACCGAACATTTGTTCGATGAAAACCAAAAAAGTTTGTCCGATGGAGCGTACACACGGTCAGATTTTTTGTCAAACTTGCTCAAAATGAAGTTTGTTGGCAAAAAGTCAGACCGTGTGTACGAGGCTTTAGTCTGTAAGGTTCAATATTGAGTTGGCCCACCCTTTGCAGCTATAACAGCTTCAACTCTTCTGGAAAGGCTGTCCACAAGGTTACCCATAGCCACACTCCTAAACCTTGTGGACGGCCTTCCCAGAAGAGATGAAGCTGTTATAGCTGCAAAGAGTGGGCCAACTCAATATTGAACCCTACGGACTAAAGCCTCGTACACACGATCGGATTTCCATCGGACAAAGCCCCAGACTTTTTTTACGAAGGTCGCTGGCCATGAAACTTGTATTGCATACAAACAACAAAGAATTGTCGGCCAACAAACACGAAACAACGTGGTTATCAGCTCTTTAGCGCCACCCTTTGGGCAACTTCTGCTAATGTTGTGTTATGGTGAGCATTGCTTCTGAGCATGCGTGTTTGTACTTTGGATTTTTTGCCGACGGACTTGTGTACACACGATCGGATAATCTGGCAACACACATTTGTTTTCGGAAAATTTGAAAGCATGCTATCACACATCTGTTGTTGGATAATTGCTACTCCTTCCAAATCGAATACAAAAGTTTTTAATTTGACATACACTTTATATGAAGAATCTAATGTTCTTGTTGAGATGGGCATGCAGATATTTTTGATTGAAGACTACACTCTGTAAAATTCTAAGGATGGAGGGGTGGAAGGATGAATAGTTGGGTGAATTGATGGAGGGGTGGAAGGATGAATAGTTGGGTGAATTGATGGAGGGATGGATGGATAAATAGTTGGGTGAATTGATGGAGGGATGGAAGGATGAATAGTTGGGTGAATTGATCGAGGGATGGATGGATAAATAATTGGGTGAATTGATGGAGGGATGGAAGGATGAATAGTTGGGTGAATTGATGGAGTGATGGATGGTTGAATAGTTGGGTGAAATGATGGAGGGATGGAAGGATAAATAGTTGGGTGAATTGATGGAGTGATGGATGGTTGAATAGTTGGGTGAAATGATGGAGGGATGGAAGGATGAATTGTTGGGTGAATTGATGGAGGGATGGAAGGATAAATAGTTGGGTGAATTGATGGAGGGATGGAAGGATGAATAGTTGGGTGAATTGATGGAGGGATGGAAGGATGAATAGTTGGGTGAATTGATGGAGGGATGGAAGGATGAATAGTTGGGTGAATTGATCGAGGGATGGATGGATAAATAATTGGGTGAATTGATGGAGGGATGGAAGGATGAATAGTTGGGTGAATTGATGGAGTGATGGATGGTTGAATAGTTGGGTGAAATGATGGAGGGATGGAAGGATAAATAGTTGGGTGAATTGATGGAGTGATGGATGGTTGAATAGTTGGGTGAAATGATGGAGGGATGGAAGGATGAATTGTTGGGTGAATTGATGGAGGGATGGAAGGATAAATAGTTGGGTGAATTGATGGAGTGATGGATGGTTGAATAGTTGGGTGAAATGATGGAGGGATGGAAGGATGAATAGTTGGGTGAATTGATGGAGTGATAGATGGTTGAATAGTTGGGTGAAATGATGGAGGGATGGAAGGATAAATAGTTGGGTGAATTGATGGAGTGATGGATGGTTGAATAGTTGGTTGAAATGATGGAGGGATGGAAGAATGAATAGTTGGGTGAATTGATGGAGTGATGGATAGTTGAATAGTTGGGTGAAATGATGGAGGGATGGAAGGATGAATTGTTGGGTGAATTGATGGAGGGATGGAAGGATAAATAGTTGGGTGAATTGATGGAGTGATAGATGGTTGAATAGTTGGGTGAAATGATGGAGGGATGGAAGGATGAATTGTTGGGTGAATTGATGGAGGAATGAAAGGATGAATAGTTGGGTGAATTGATGGAGTGATGGATGGTTGAATAGTTGGGTGAAATGATGGAGGGATGGAAGGATAAATAGTTGGGTGAATTGATGGAGTGATGGATGGTTGAATAGTTGGGTGAAATGATGGAGGGATGGAAGAATGAATAGTTGGGTGAATTGATGGAGTGATGGATGGTTGAATAGTTGGATGAAATGATGGAGGGATGGAAGGATAAATAGTTGGGTGAATTGATGGAGTGATGGATGGTTGAATAGTTGGGTGAAATGATGGAGGGATGGAAGAATGAATAGTTGGGTGAATTGATGGAGTGATGGATGGTTGAATAGTTGGGTGAAATGATGGAGGGATGGAAGGATGAATTGTTGGGTGAATTGATGGAGGGATGGAAGGATAAATAGTTGGGTGAATTGATGGAGTGATAGATGGTTGAATAGTTGGGTGAAATGATGGAGGGATGGAAGGATGAATAGTTGGGCGAATTGATGGAGGAATGAAAGGATGAATAGTTGGGTGAATTGATGGAGGAATGGATGGATGAATAGTTGGGTAAAATGATGGAGGGATGGATGGATGAATAGTTGGGTGAATTGATGGAGTGATGGATGGTTGAATAGTTGGGTGAAATGATGGAGGGATGGAAGGATAAATAGTTGGGTGAATTGATGGAGGGATAGAAGGATGAATTATTGGGTGAATTGATGGAGGGATGGATGGTTGAATGGTTGGGTGAATTGATGGAGGGATGGAAGAATGAATAGTTGGGTGAACTGATGGAGGGATGGATAAATAGTTGGGTGAATTGATGGAGGGATTGAAGGATGAATAGTTGGGTGAATTGATAGAGGGATGGAAGGATGAATAGTTGGGTGAATTGATGGAGGGATAGAAGGATGAATAGTTGGGTGAATTGATGGAGGGATAGAAGGATAAATAGTTGGGCGAATTGATGGAGGAATGAAAGGATGAATAGTTGGGTGAATTGATGGAGGGATGGATGGATGAATTATTGGGTGAATTGATGGAGGGATGGAAGGATGAATTGTTGGGTGAATTGATGGAGGGATGGAAGGATGAATTGTTGGGTGAATTGATGGAGTGATGGATGGTTGAATAGTTGGGTGAATTGATGGAGGGATGGAAGGATAAATAGTTGGGTGAAATGATGGAGGGATGGAAGGATGAATAGTTGGGTGAATTGATGGAGGAATGAAAGAATGAATAGTTGGGTAAATTGATGGAGGGATGGAAGGATAAATAGTTGGGTGAATTGATGGAAGGATGGAAGGATGAATAGTTGGGTGAATTGATGAAGGGATGGAAGGATGAATAGTTGGGTGAATTGATGAAGGGATGGAAGGATGAATAGTTGTGTGAATTGATGAAGGGATGGAAGGATGAATAGTTGGGTGAATTGATGGAGGGATGGAAGGATAAATAGATGGATAAATAAATGGAGGGATGGATGGATGAATAGTTGGGTGAATTGACGGAGGGATAGAAGGATGAATAGTTGGGTAAATAGATGGAGGGGTGGAAGAATGAATAGTTGGGTGAATTGATGGAGGGATGGAAGAATGAATAGTTGGGTAAATAGATGGAGGGATGGAAGGATGAATAGTTGGGTGAATTGATGGAGGGATGGAAGGATGAATAGTTGGGTGAATTGATGGAGAGATGGATGGATGACTATTTGGGTGAATTGATGGAGGGATGGAAGGATGAATAGTTGGGTGAATTGATGGAGGGATAGAAGGATGAATAGTTGGGTGAATTGATGGAGGGATAGAAGGATGAATAGTTGAGTGAACTGATGGAGGGATAGAAGGATGAATAGTTGGGTGAATTGATGGAGGGATAGAAGGATGAATAGTTGGGTGAATTGATGGAGGGATGGAAGGATGAATAGTTGGGTGAATTGATGGAGGGATAGAAGGATGAATAGTTGGGTGAATTGATGGAGGGATAGAAGGATGAATAGTTGGGTGAATTGATGGAGGGATAGAAGGATGAATAGTTGGGTGAATTGATGGAGGGATGGATGGATGAATTATTGGGTGAATTGATGGAGGGATGGAAGGATGAATTGTTGGGTGATGGATGGTTGAATAGTTGGGTGAAATGATGGAGGGATGGATGGATGACTATTTGGGTGAATTGATGGAGGGATGGAAGGATGAATAGTTGGGTGAATTGATGGAGGGATAGATGGATTCATTTAAGTAGTTGAAAGTAAATAAAATATCATTAAATGAAAAGAACAATGCTGCAAGTAAGTAGGTAAAATACTTGATTTCTCTGTGACCTTAACTGTAATTAATAAAAGAAAAGTATGGCCAAAACTCTTTTGCTCATACTTCTCTTGTGGCTCACTGTCCGCTGATGTCACAGAGACCTTCCAGACTCTGCAAGGATCCATTCCTGACCATAATCCACCCAGATGCCTAAGCACGCAGCAGCTGGCTCGGCCTCTCAGTGTGCCTTGGAAAGCCTAAGCCAGCCCCTCCTGCCCCCTCCACAGAGCGGCACTCCAGTGAGCGCTGGTGGCGCAGAACATAAGCCAGTGACTAACATTCACCTCTCTCTGCTCTGAGTGATCAGCGGCCATGAGATTGCCTTAGAGCCGGTGTTGTGCTGAGAAATGACCCCGTCAAATAATGCCTGCCCTGTACTGCGCAGGCCCAGCGTTTGCGCAGTACGGAGCACTACGGAGCCTCTGAACATGAACAGCTGTACACGGTGCCTGCACAAAGAAGACAACATTCTGCCACACGCTCGTGCACGCTCCTGATGCTCGTGCAACTCTGCAAGGTACGGGTGTATTATTGATTGAGCTCTGCCTACAAAAGAGGCGGTATTGTATCATGATGGGCAGAGCTGATACAATCAATAATCAATCAATAATACATCCGCCCCTTTGAGAAATCCACCCCCATCGTATCAGCTCTGCCCATCATGATACAATATGGCCTCTTCTGTAGGCATCCCCCCCTTGCAGATTTCAATCAATAATATACCCGCCCCTTGCAGAGTAGCACGAGAATCTGGAGCATGCATGAGCGTGTGGCAGAATGTCGTCTTCTTTGCGCAGGCGCCGTGTACAGCTGTTTATGTTCGGAGACTTTCAGCGGCTCCGTAGTGCTCCGTACTGCGCAAGAGTTCAAAACTGGAGAGTTCAAAATCTGGTGCAGTTCTGCATAGAAACCAATCAGCTTCCAGGTTTTATTGTCAAAGCTTATTGGCTACTATAAACCCGCAGTTCATTCACAGTCTCACCAGACTCGCTGTTGTACCTCGGCACTGGTATAGTGCCTTTTAAATGTAAGTGCACCACTTTTGTTTTTTCATTAAATTGTTTTACCACGGAGAAACACTATGGTCTGCCTCTCTATCTTCCACATGTAAAACTGCCTTATGAACCCGATACCTTGAAGTCCTTGAATGATTCTGATCTCTTATGGGATTGATGATCCTCACGTATCTGAGGAATTTCACATCTATATCTGCCTTGGATTAACCCGCAAGGGAAGGTTTTCAGTGACCCTCTATAATCAAAGGGTCCATGTTTGGAGGTGAGCGGCCAATTTATCTGTTGGTGGAGGTCTCTCACTGTGTGTGTTTGTTACCACCTGCATGCAATCAAGAGTTCATGTGTCACCTATGAAGATCACTGGGATTATTCATTGATTCACTGTGCTGGTTTTCTATCTTTGACATATGGACATTTAAAGCGCTGCACTATCTATTTTTATGCTCATTTCAGGGATTTTGAATATTTGACCCTTAGTGTTCAGCTGCTCAGTATTATATTGTATCATAGTTTATTGCGCGGATTTGTTTCTTTTTACTTATTGGCTACTATGCACCAGATTGTGCGCTCTCCTGTTTTAATAAATCAACCCCAATGTGTTTTGTTTTCTTACTTTTCTCACATTTCTCTAAGTTGATGACAGGGCCTCTTTCTTTTTATTGCACTTTTCTGTGGGTGTGCCACTGATATCTTTAGATCTGTACACTGGCATCTAGGCTCACTGACATCACATGTGGGCGGGTGACGTTTTGAAGTTTTGGTTGGGGGAGGTTTGCGGCAAACACTTGTCTATCACCTCCTGTTCATTGTGACATGTGGGTGACCTAATGGCTGAGGTGACTTTCTTCCCTCTGACTGTGCCAACTCCAGGGCTACACAATGATCTCTACAATATCACAGGATCTAATGGCTGCAGTGACCACTTGGAGAAAAACTCCACCAAAACTATGTTCTGGAATTTTGCTGGGTTCAAATTTGTTGTGTGCCCCAAGTTTTCCTTACACCATACAATGTGAATGTATGATCTCTATACAACCTCCTTTAGATTTACTTTGTTTGTATTCAATCAGGCAGGCACTTGCACTACACAGTGGGTGGTAGAAACATAGAAAATTGATGGCAAAAAAAAGACCAAGTGGTCCATTTTTTTTCTACATTATTTTTATTTATTTTTTTGTTAACTTTTTCGTCTGACTATCGATCTGTGTTTGTCCCAAGCATGTTTGAAGCCATTTAAGCATGCTTGAAGCCATGCTTTAGGCCTGGTTCACACTGATGCAACAATCGCTCTGAATTTGGAGCACTTTTCGCATCAAAAGTTGGACCCTATTCAGTGGAACCGACTTAGAAAAAGGTTCCTGCACTAGTTTTGCTTCAGACTTTGGTACGACTTGCATTGACTTCTGTTAAAGAAGTCGCATGCAAGTCGTGATGGAGTCTACGCGGGGGCCCGACTTCAAAGTCGTGCCGAAGTCGCGGACATTGTGAACCCGGGCTAAATGGTTTTGAACTCCAGAAGATTTACCCCCCTTCGTGACCAAGCCATGCATTGAGTTGCGGCACTGCGTTACTTTAACTGACAATTGCGCCGTAATGCGACACTGTAGCCAAATAAAATGTATGTCCTTTTTTTCCCACAAATAGAGATTTATTTTGGTGGTATTTGATCACCTCTGCGGTTTTAAATTTTTGTGCTATAAAAACAAACAACAGTTTAAAAAAAAAAAAAACAACATATTTTTACTTTCTGCTATAAAACATATCCAAAAAAAACAAACAAATGTCTTCATCAATTTAGGCCAATATGTATTCTGCTACATATTTTCGGTTAAAAAAATCCCAATAAGCGTATATTGGTTGGTTTGCGCAAAAGTTATAGCCTCTACAAACTATGGGATATTTTTATATATTTATTCAATTTTTTTTTACTAGTAATGGCGGCGATCAGCGACTCATAGCGGAACTGAGATATTGCGGTGGACAGTCAGACACTAACTGACAGCTTGACACTTTTTGGGAACCAGTGACACTAATACAGTGATCAGTGCTAATAATATGCTCTGTCACTGTACTAATGACACTGGCTGGTAAGGGGTTAAACATCAGGGGCAATCATAGGGTTAACTGTGTGCCTAGCCAGTGTTTATTGTACTGTGGGAGGTGCTTTTACTAGGGGAAGGTATGAATCCATGCTTTGCATGAACACAGGATCCATGCCGTCCCTCCTATTAGAGCAGCAATCTGTCTTGTTTATATAGGCAGACCACCGTTCTGCCTCTGTGCTGGATGATCATGGGTGCTGGCGGACCTTGAGCCTACGGTACCCGCAGATCAGCTCCCACTGTGTATAATAACAGTGGGAGCAGACCGCCGGTGGAGCGCATGCACACCACCAAACTGGAAGTGTCGGATCACGTACAAGGTACATGATCCAGCGCAGCAGTGCCACCTTGCCTCAAATTATTTAAGTTACACGGTCGGCAAGTGATTACAGTGGCCAGCGGTAGATCTAAGGGAGATTGTACAATCGGATTTCATAGCATATGGCCAGTTTAAGGCTGGCCATACATGGTTCGAATCTTGCTGTTCCTGTTGAACCAGCCGAGATTTGAAGCGTTAATGGGCAGGTTGAATGTACCAAGTTGATCGATCAACTTGGGTACAACCAGCCTGTCGGATTCTCTTGCGATTATCGCTAGCGGCTGCTATAGCCGCTAGCGAAAAATCACTGTCTTCTCCTGACTGGGACGGCTTCCCCCGCCCTTCCCGCTGGGAGAAGACAATGGCCCGGCAGGAGGGATTCCTACATCAACACTGTCTGTGTTGATGGGAGAATCAAGCTCATTTCTTATCTGCAACCCATGGTTGCAGGACAGACATTTGCTCCATGTATGGCTGGCCTAGGAGATAATATAATTTTCCTGTGTTAGGCTTGGTTCCCCTATATATATATATATATATATATATATATATATATATAGTTATATATATAGTTATATATATATAAATAAAACAAAGCCCACAAGGATGTTTTATCATGTGAACCACACAGTTGCTCAAACAAAAAAATATATAATTTCATATTCTCGTCCACTGTGCGGATGGGTGAATGTACTCTTCTTGTTCATGTTAGAGCAATGCATACAGGACAGACAAGGACAACATCCTGGTTTCCTAGGACCCAAGAAAGTCTACAGTACATTCTTCCTTTCTTTTAGAATAGTAATTATTTACTATTCTATCCCTCATTGTTCTTCCTTGGTGATGGGCTTACAATGGTGGTATCTGAAATTCACTAATAAGTGGATATTCACTTTAAGTATGTGCCAATATTTACGAATAATTGAAAAAATATGATTTGAAAATGGATGAAACAATTTTTCATGTCTTTTTCTCTATTTATCTTGTCTTATAAATCCATCAAGGATGTCATTGGGGTGAGCCCTATGCTTCAATCTGTTTCACATTTCCGTCATTCCTGTTAGTGTACTTTCTGGATCACTAACAAGGTTATCTACACTTGCAATTTGACTCTTATTCTCGCCATGCATGGCTCGGTTTTTTCCATTCAATCAGTGGGTTTAACAGAATTTTTTTTTTATCTGATTCCCCCATCCAAACTTTCGATGTGATGGGGAACCCTCCAGGCTGTGTCATTGTATTCTGACAGCGGGTAGACTCCCCCCGCTGTCAGAATATACAGATCAGCACTGCTGGCTGTGGCCTGTGGTGCTGATCATTAAAACAATATCGACAGGGCAGTTGATCTGTAGATCAACTTTTCTTCAAACACAGTGACCATTCATGGGACCCTGCTGAACCAGCCATATTTCAGTCCTAGCATGGCCTGCTTTAGATATTGATCTGAACACTGTATGTGGGTGGAAACTATTGTAAATATAATTTGATTTCTATTTGTGGGTTTATTATATAGATCCCTCTGGACTCTACCTTGTTCGTAACAAACTTTAGTGTCCAAGAAATTAACACTTTGAGGAGAATTTACTAAAACTGAAGCAGATAGAATCTGGAGCTGTGCATAGTAACCAAACAGGTACTATCTGCAGCTTGTTCAATTAAGCTTTGAAATGAAAGGTAGAAACTGATTGGTTACACTATGCATGGCTTCCCCAAATCTTAGTAAATTCCCCTCTATATGTGCTGCATTCTATAGTAAATTGTAATCCATCTGAACACCTATTCATGTAGGAAAGCCATGTCATCCACTTAAACTGCAAAAATGTCATCTATATATCTCAACCAAAGATGACAATGTTCATGGAAACCAAAATTACAATATTAGGTTTTGTTGGGGTTTTAATTTAGTATCTTATACTTATTCACAGTTATTTTGTATCTGACAGGATTGGATGCAGAGTGAGTTTATTTTTATTTTACAAAATTCATAAAAGCAGTGTATGGGGGGAGTGATATGGCATCCCATCACTGTTCCACCCAATTGTTGATAATTGTCGATAATAAGAAAGCAGACATATGGAAGACATGTGCATGATGAAAAAAATTGTTTTGTTTTGTTTAGTTTAGATTAGGTAATCCAGTTATTTTGTTTCGTTAAATTTGATTGATTTGTTCAATTCGTATTCAGGTTTCGTATTCGGACATCGTTCCATGTATTTTTAGGAATATTATTTTTCATTTTTTTTGCAATTCGAAATGTTTGAATTGATACGTTTCGAATCGTTGAAATCGAAAAATTTAGATTTATTTTCGATTCAGATTCTATGGACTCTTTTCAATTCGGATTTGGAACTGACAATTCAATGCCAAAATGTAATTACATTACTCTGGGTTGGTCTAGGTTGTATGCTTAAGATTATTGTCATGTTGGAAGGAAGAAGAACATTGAGCCCAGCCTGGGGTCCAGAGTGCTGTGTGGAATGGATGCGGAAGAGGTTTTCATTGACCCTCAAACCATAGACCCTGAAAAGTCTACCTGTTCCAGACCAGTCTATAATGCTGCTAGAAAACACACACAACCCCACAGCAGGACACTGCCTGCTACCACCATGCTTCACTGCTGGGATGGTATTGGGCAGGTGATGATGAGCAGAGGCTGGGTTTCATACATAAAATAACATTTACACGTGAAACAAAACAATTCTATATTTCTCTTTCTTCAAACCAGAGAAAAATTATTGTTCCTGAGAGTCTGAGAGACCTTCAGGTGCTTTTTTGGCAAATCAAAGAAGACTTTTATGTGTTTTGCAATGGGAAGTGGCTTCCATCTTCATCAAGCCACTCTGCCATAATAAAGGCCACATCAGTGGTGGTCTGCAGTGATGGTTGTCTTGGTCGTTCTCAAAAAGTGTCCCATCTACACAAAGGATCTCTGGAGCTCAGTCAGAGCGACCAAACATCTGGTTGTTATTCATACACATCAATCTTGTTTGTATTAATAATACGTTTATTCAAAATATGTTCTAATTAATAAAAGTAATATCTTACTTTCAACATATTACTATGTACAACAAGTTTTAGCCAGCTAAGAAAAAATAATGTCAAGTACAAATGCTTTCAAATACTGTATTTGACTGGTTTCTTTTTATCAATTTTATACTTGCAAAGTGAACAAACCAAAGGAAAATCTTCATCAAATGATTACAATGACTTTTCAAATCACCTTTGGCCTAACAAAAGCAGCATTATTTCAAAATGGTACATTAATAACACACATAGGGGGTTATTTACTAAAGGCAAATCCACTTTGCACTACAAGTGCAAAGTGCACTTGAAATTGCACTGAAAGTGCACTTGGAAGTGCAGTCACTGTAGATCCGAGGGGGACATGCAAGGAAAATAAAAAACTGCAATTTAGCTTGCACATGATTGGATAATAAAATCAGCAGAGCTTCCCCTCATTTCAGATCTACCCCTCAGATTTACAGCGACTGCACATCCAAGTGCACTTTCAGTGCAATTTCAAGCGCACTTTGCACTTGTAGTCTGCACTTATAGTGCAAAGTGGATTTTCCTTTCGTAAATAACTGCCATAGTCTTCGATTTCAGCAATATGTGTACAGTTCGAATTCCATGTAAAATTCTATTTGAATTTAGTTTTGATATTTGGAGAATTCGGTAAAATTTGTTGTACAGTAATTCCGGTATTTGGATATCTCCGAATCTCTGACTAACAAAAAATTCATCCCAATATTTATTCGGAACAAAACGAACCGCACATGTCCAATATGGATAGTGTCCAGGAAATAAGAATGATGAGCACAACATTTCATATTACATTTTAGTTAATCTGAACAGCTATTCAGCACCTAATAAAATTCACATAGGGAGGGCATGCTGCCCACCCCAACCTCAAAAATGTCATCTATAAATCTTAGTCAAAGATGACAATGTTCCTGGAAACCAAATTTAGTATAGATGCACTTCTTTTCTATCATAAAAGCTACATTCCATATTACTTTGTAGCCCCTGTTTATATCTATCGACTCGAGTGTCGCATTTTTCACACTCTATTGCATGCTTTTGGAGCGGCACCATTAATTTAAATGGGTTTCAAGTTTTTTGGGGTTTTTTTTATGCTAATTTCAAAATGTTTGAAGCTGATTGGCTACCATGCACAGCTGCACCAAATTCTGTATGCACCAGTTTTAGTAAATCTCCCCCATTGTATTAGATCTGTCTTTCAATAGCTTGAGAAAGAGCAAAATGCTTGTAAGTGTTGCCATTTCACTTGTAATGTGAAAGTCTTAATGAATATTTTACAATGGTGCCCCAATTTTTTTTGTGGATTGACCAGTGGCAGCCTGTAATGCGGGCACGGGTGTCGCCCCCCTATCCATGCGTCCGATCCCCTAATCTACATGCAGGGTGCTGAACGCAAGGATTCCAATGGTTTTTTTTTTTGAAGCACGTGATTAGAGCCAGGGGCTCTGATAGGCTTTAAAAAAGGGTAGGCTTGTTACGCAGAGCACTGTGCCCCGAGCCCACCCATTTGCGTGACAATAGCAAATTAATATTTGCTATTGTCTTCCTGATTCTCCTCCTGGCCAACCAGGGTCCTGAGACCCATCACCCGATTGGCCGAGAGGAGAAGAGATCCTATTTGCCGCCTAGGAGGAGGAGAGAGGAGACGCATGGCAGAAGCTGCTGTGATGCCGAGGAGGAGGAAAGCCTTCCCTGAATTTCCACTGTCACTGGCACCAATTAAAAACGGAAGAGAATCCTTTCAATTTTTAGTTTCCAACCTAGATGGACTCGGAATTAGGTGAGTGTAAGCACATCCACCTGTCCATGGACTTGTATGGAGCTTCTGATCAGGTCTGCCAGAAAACTGACAGGTGGTCCTGATCAGAAAGTCCACGTGATGATGGGAAGGTTATCCCTGCCTTATGACCACCTCCTCTAAAGCGTTTCATCCAATGGAGTCTTTATAACTAAGCCCTATTGGGTGAAATGCATTGGAAAGGTGGCCCAAGGGTGGGTATTGTCACTGCCATGCTTGTGGATGTCTTACAGAATAAACGTGGGTACCAGTGATTGATCCAGTGTGAGATGGCCCTTTCTTTACACATTGAGTCTATGAGCGGAGACAGCTCAGCTCTAACTTTGGTAATTGGGTTTTCGAGTGACGGCGGGAAAGAGCTAAATGGAGTTGCTTAGAGCAGAGAGTTGCTTGTTTGGTGTCAAACATGTAATGACTTAAAAAAATGGGAAAGAAACGCATATAGGTAGAGTCCAGGAGCCGCGCACCCCAATAATTATAGAAAATGGGAAGGTTCCCCCAAGGTTTTTTTTTAGCGGCTTATAGTATTAAATTAAAAAAATAGAAATGTATAAAAATTAGGTCTGAATTTACTAAATTGAACAATGAATAAAACATTTTTTTTTACAAGTGGATCAAATTATACACTCTGGTTACAATCATAGGTATAAAAAGCAGGTAATCAATAATACAATGCATGGTGTGCAATTGATGAGTTACCATCCATATGAGTACCCTGACGCATTTCGACCATCGCGGTCTTCCTCAGGGGATTGTACTCTAGTGGGGTATATTAGAGAATTTTTAAGGTTCTGACATTCCAACAATTAATAACATCAGTAATGCATAAAGTGGAATTATATTTACCGCTCAAATAATGAGATTCGAAATGTGACACATAACCAGAGATTGTGAATGAACATATACATGGGTCCGGAGATCCTCGCATGACGTCCCCCACTCCTCCAAGTGGGAACCAGACAAAATAAGGCTTGCAAGGGGTCACACGTATGGACCATCAGAGGGGGAAGGGATGGGCGACACCTGTGGTGTAATTGAGTAAATTACTTTATTATAGGTTATATAAATGTAGATATACTCAAACAGTTATTGGCTATCGTCAAATAATGGTTTTGGTGTTGTTAAAGTATCCCCACCCGCATATCAGAATCTATTTGGATCTTAGCCTCATAGATGTCATGGATATGCATTAATGTCTGTCTGCCATCTTACCTTCCTCCTCATGTGTTCATCTAGAGACCAGACCTCCTTCACCTGGCTTCCTTTATAATCTCCTCCCAGCCTGACTCCACCCCAGGCCCTATCACTGAACACTATATTAACCTGTGCACTGCAAGCCTGCCTTGCTGATCAACGTGTTTGTTAGGCATTGTGTGTTTGGGTTCCTGCCTGCCGTGTGCTACGTCTGTCTCTCTGTTACGTTATTGGCTTGTCCCCGACTATCCCTGTCTGCTCGTGACCCTTGACCTTCGGCTCGTTCTTCGTTATCCTTGTCTGCTTGTGGCCCCTGACCTTCGGCTTGTTATTCGGTTCTCCCTTATCTTGTGCTGCTGCTTCCCCTCTTTTCCCCTTATCCTACGGGGCGTGAGCTAGGAAACTCCAGGGGCCGCGACCTGGTCCCAGCCTGCAGCACAACATCCTCACCACTAGAGGCCCTGGAGAAGACCAGCTGGGTCTTAGACTCCGCGCCCTGGGGAATCTTGGCTCTAGCTTCCGTTAGGATCTCGGTTGTGCTCCTCTGGTCCCGCTTTCCACAACCACCCAGTTTCCTACCCGCAGAAGCCAGCCATAGGGTTCACTACCTCGCGGTGCACTCCTGTCCCCCTACGGTGTGCATCTGTCACCTGGCCACAGGTGACCCTGACAGTTTGATCAGCCATGAACCCGGCTGACATCCCGCTTCCCGCGGATGATCCATTGCAGGGCATAGTTCGCAGACTCGAAGCCCAGGAATCAAATCAGACTCAGGTGATGCGATTCCTCCAGGATCTGGCTTCTCGATTCAAGCAGCTTCAGGTCTCCTTGGGAACCCCGAATCCGCAACCCCAAGTACAACCAGCGGCTGTACCTATCGCACCAGTCGCAGCCTCACACTCACTAAGATTGCCAGCTCCGTCCCGTTTCTCTGGGGACTCCAAGGCCTGCAGGGGGTTTCTCAGCCAATGCACAATTCATTTTGAGCTTCAGCCTCAAAGCTTCCTGTCTGACCGGGCTAGGGTAGCCTATGTCATTTCCCTCCTCTCCGGTGAAGCTTTGGCCTGGGCTGCCCCCCTGTGGGAGAGGAACGATCCGGTGGTTTCCAGTCTGTCCAAATTTTTGAAGCTCTTTCGTAATATCTTCGAAGAGCCGGCTCGGGCTTCTTCAGCGGCTAGTGCTGTCTTACGTCTTCGCCAAGAATCTAGTTCAGTGGGGCAATATGCTCTTCAGTTCCGTATCCACACAGCTGAATTGAGCTGGAATAATGAGGCCCTGGTTGCTACCTTTTTACATGGCCTCTCTGACCGAGTGAAAGACGAATTAGCGGGAAGAGCCATTCCCGTCGGTCTGGACGATGTAATTTCATTATGCAACCAGATCGACATTCGTTTTCAAGAGAGGTCTTTAGAAAAAAGACGCCAGCACTCTCTGGGTCCTAGCCAGTCTGAGCTCCCCTCCCTTCATTCCGTGGAGCATCCTCTACCTGCTGAAGAACCTATGCAGCTGGGCCGGACCAGACTAACCCCCGAAGAACGTGCTAGGCGCAGAACTCTGGGCTTGTGCCTCTATTGTGGGGGCAGGGGTCATTTTCGTGACTCCTGCTCACTTCGTCCGGGAAACGCTCGGGTCTAATACATTTGGAAGGTGGAGTATTGGACCCAGAAACATCACCTTCTCGCCTGCTCTTGCCGGTGTTCCTTCATGTAGGCACTTCTCCTCAGTCAACCCTTGCATACCTGGATTCCGGGGCTGCCGGCAATTTTATGGATTGGAGAACTGCTTCTTCTATGAAGCTTACCCTTTCACCTCTCACTACCCCATTGGTAGTCTCGGCAATTGATGGCACTGTTCTCCCAGGGGGCCCTATTCGCTTCCAGACGCTACCCATTAGGATGTCGGTAGGGATTCTCCACCAGGAGTGGATATCCTTTCTTATTCTACCCAAGGCCTCTACCCCAGTTGTATTGGGCCTCCCTTGGCTACAGCTCCACTCTGGGTCTCTGGGCAGATCCTGGCCTGGGGTTCCTCATGTTTCTCGTTGTGTCTTCTCAAGGTGACCCCCAAGGAGAGTCTTCCGGTTGCTGCCACTTCTGTTTCTTCTGATCTTCCTGCTGCATACAGCGATTACCGGGATGTGTTCTGTAAGAAATCAGCTGAGGTGCTTCCTCCCCACAGGTCTTTTGACTGTGCTATTGATCTTGTCCCCGGAGCAACTCTACCCAGGGGTCGTACCTACCCTCTGTCCATCCCAGAGACCCAGGCCATGTCGGAGTATGTCGCAGAGAATCTGGAGAGAGGTTTCATCCGGAAATCCTCATCGCCTGCAGGGGCAGGGTTCTTTTTTGTTGCCAAAAAGGATGGTACCTTAAGACCCTGCATCGATTATCGGGGTTTAAATGCGGTTACTATTAAAAATCGATACCCCTTACCCTTAATATCTGAGCTATTCGATAGGTTGAAGGGTGCCTCCATTTTCACCAAGTTGGATCTCAGAGGCGCGTACAATCTCATTTGAATACGGGAGGGTGACGAATGGAAGACTGCATTCAACACTAGAGACGGGCATTACGAATATCTGGTGATGCCTTTTGGTCTGTGTAATGCTCCAGCCGTGTTTCAAAACTTTGTCAATGAAATTTTCAGAGATCTGCTGTACCAGTTTGTTGTCATCTATCTGGATGACATTCTGATCTTTTCTGAAAATCTGCTCGTCCACAGAAACCATGTCCGCACTGTACTTCAACGTCTTAGAGAGAACAATCTCTATGCCAAGCTGGAGAAATGTTCCTTTGAATGTTCTGAGGTCCTGTTTTTGGGGTGCTTCGTCTCAGGTTCGGGTCTTCGTATGGACCCTGGGAAGGTCTTGGCTATCACCAACTGGCCTCTTCCTGCTAGCCTCAAGGCCACACAGCGCTTTCTTGGCTTCACTAATTATTATAGGCAGTTCATAAGGAATTACTCTTCCATTGCCGCGCCTATTATCGCTTTGACCAAGAAGGGTGTGAATGCCAGAGACTGGCCTCCCGAAGCTGTCTCTGCATTTCACGATCTGAAACAGGCCTTTGTTTCTGGCCCCCTCTTGAGGAGACCAAATCCTGGGAATGCATTTTTTATTGAAGTGGACGCTTCCTCAATGGGGGTGGGAGCTGTGCTTCTTCAAATCTTTGAGAAGAGACGCCAACCATGTGCGTTCTTCTCCAAAAAAAATTCTCAGGCAGAGAGGAATTATGCTATCGGTGATCGGGAACTTCTCGCAATTAAATTGGCGTTAGAGGAGTGGCGTCATCTCTTGGAGGGTTCCCCTCACTCCATAACGATCTTTACCGATCACAAGAATTTACAGTATCTACAGAATGCTAAACGTCTGAATCCTAGACAGGCCAGGTGGAGTCTCTTCTTTGCCCGTTTTAATTTCACGATTACCTACAAACCTGGTTCCTGCAACGGTCGGGCTGATGCGCTCTCTAGGTCATTTGACACTTTGGACGAGGAGTCCGCCCCTGAACCTGAGCCGATCATTCCAACCTCATGCATTGTTGCCCACTCTACCACCCTGAAGTCAAAAATTCCGCCTGGTAAGACCTTTGTCCCCACTGAGCTAAGAGCTAAGATCCTTCGTTGTGGACATGATTCCAAGGTGGCAGGGCATTCTGGATTCCTCCGATCCTTCCTACTCATCAGTCGTCACTACTGGTGGCCTAATCTCCGCTCAAACGTCAAAGACTACGTTAAAGCTTGTCATGTCTGTGCTCAGTCCAAATCCTCCACACAAGCTCCTGCTGGTCTCCTCATGCCCTTGCCCATTCCTAAGGAACCCTGGGCCCATATTGCCATGGATTTTATCACCGATCTCCCACTGTCTGAGAATAATACAGTCATTTGGGTGGTAATCGATCGATTCTCCAAGATGGCTCATTTTGTTCCTCTTCCTGGTCTTCCTTCTGCCCCTGCCTTGGTTCCCATTTTCATTCGAGAAATTCTCCGCCTACATGGGGTCCCTTCTCATATTGTTTCCGACAGGGGAGTCCAATTCACGTCTCGTTTTTGGAGAGCCTTTTGCAAATCCCTCAATATTGTCTTGGATTTTTCTTCTTCTTACCATCCCCAATCCAATGGACAGACTGAGAGGGTTAATCAGGAGTTAGAGGTCTTTCTTCGCACCTTTGTGTCTTCTCACCATGACGATTGGTCCTCTCTACTCCCGTGGGCAGAATTCTCCCATAACAATCATGTGAATACCAGTTCGCAGAAGACACCCTTTTTCACAGTTTATGGAAAACACCCTCAACTTCCTCTTCCCATGATCTGTTCTCCTGACATTCCAGCTTTGGCTTCGGTTCAGGAGTCTCTCAATTCCGTTTGGGGTCACGTTCATGATTCCCTCCGGGCAGCTGCTGAAAAATTCAAAGGCTTTGCCGACCGCCGCAGGCGTAAACCGCCTTCTCTTCAGCCAGGGGACAAAGTCTGGCTCTCTACCAGGAACATCAAGCTCCGAGTTCCTTCTCTGAAGTTTGCTCCACGATTCATCGGTCCATACACGGTAACTGCTAAACTGAATCCGGTTTGTTTCAAACTCCAGATTCCTAAGAGCCTTAAAATCACTAACTCCTTTCATGTTGCTCTTCTAAAGCCTTTAGTCCTCAATAAATTCTCTCGTCCTCTCCCTACCGTGGCGCCTGTCTCTGAGGATAATCAGGAGTACGAGATCAGTCAAATTCTGGACTCCCGACTCTGTAAAGGCATTCTTCAGTACCTCGTTCATTGGAAAGGGTTTGGTCCTGAGGAGAGGTCTTGGATCACTGCATCTGAGGTCTTTGCACCTCGTCTGTTAAAGGAGTTTCATCTGAAGTTTCCCTCTAAACCTGGGCCCAGGCGGGGAAGGGGGAGGCATGTGTTCATCTAGAGACCAGACCTCCTTCACCTGGCTTCCTTTATAATCTCCTCCCAGCCTGACTCCACCCCAGGCCCTATCACTGAACACTATATTAACCTGTGCACTGCAAGCCTGCCTTGCTGATCAACGTGTTTGTTAGGCATTGTGTGTTTGGGTTCCTGCCTGCCGTGTGCTACGTCTGTCTCTCTGTTACGTTATTGGCTTGTCCCCGACTATCCCTGTCTGCTCGTGACCCTTGACCTTCGGCTCGTTCTTCGTTATCCTTGTCTGCTTGTGGCCCCTGACCTTCGGCTTGTTATTCGGTTCTCCCTTATCTTGTGCTGCTGCTTCCCCTCTTTTCCCCTTATCCTATGGGGCGTGAGCTAGGAAACTCCAGGGGCCGCGACCTGGTCCCAGCCTGCAGCACAACATCCTCACCACTAGAGGCCTTGGAGAACACCAGCTGGGTCTTAGACTCCGCGCCCTGGGGAATCTTGGCTCTAGCTTCCGTTAGGATCTCGGTTGTGCTCCTCTGGTCCCGCTTTCCACAACCACCCAGTTTCCTACCCGCAGAAGCCAGCCATAGGGTTCACTACCTCGCGGTGCACTCCTGTCCCCCTACGGTGTGCATCTGTCACCTGGCCACAGGTGACCCTGACAATAGAGGCTTACCTATGATTGTAACCAGAGTGTATAATTTGATAATGTTATCCACTTGTAAAAAAAAAAATGTATTCATTTTTCAATTTAATAAATTCAGACCTCATTTTTATACATTTCTATTTTTTTAATTTAATACTATAAGCCACTAAAAAAAAACCTTGGGGGAACCTTCCCATTTTCAACATGTAATGACTTAACACATCACAAAAATACTAGGATGATTATAATAATAATCTCCTTTATAACCCATCTAATCTGGGTATTAGGCGTGTCTGTCAAACTACATCTGGGAACTGTTTTACCCGTTCATCTGAATCATCCACATTTTTTATTTTTATCGGATCTTCCTGGAGACCAGAATGAGTGAAGGCGTGGTAGTACAAAACATAAGAGGAGAAGAACTAAGGAGACATTTACCCAGATGCACCAAACAATAGGTGCATAGGGCATAATCCACAGTCTTTCATCAATAAATTTCAATCCTGCTGAACCTTCTGTTATGAATAAAGATTTAGGGTTTTGCCTGAAACCAAAAATGAATAGATTTTAAGTTATTCAAGATACACTATGTTACCAAAAGTATTGGGATGTCCTTTACACGCACATGAACTTTAATGGCATCCCAGTCTTATGCCTTGTACACACGATCCGAATTTCCGATGGAAAAAGTCAGACGGAATTTTTTCATTGGATATTCCGACCGTGTGTGTGCCCCATCTGTCTTTTTTCCGTCGGAATTTAGAAAGAGAATTTTTCTGTTCGTCTGTAGGGAACTCCGACGGAGAAAAAAACATGCATGCTCAGAATCAAGTCGACGCATGCTCGGAAGCATTGAACTTCTTTTTTCTCGGCTCATCGTAGTGTTGTACGTCACCGCGTTCTTGACGGTCGGAATTTGGTGTGACAGTGTGTATTCAAGACAGCTTGAAAATTGAATACTCACCTTTCCGTAATTTTCCCTTCCTGGTGCCTACCCATGGCAGCATACCAATGGTTGATGGCTCCGCCCTCTATCAACCCACAGGACCCAGTAACTCTATAAAAGAAAGAGATACTCCCCCCTCAGGTATTCTTGTAACTAGTCTTCAGAACTTTAAGGATTATAGAAGGGATGGTGTATGCTGCCATGGGTAGGCACCAGGAAAGGAAAATTACGGAACGGTGAGTATTCAATTTTCCATTTTCCTGGTGCCTCCATGGCAGCATACCAATGGTAAATAACACGCTTACAGGGAGGGTATTGCAATAATAAATTTAATGAGTTTACAGAACTGATAGCTCCAAAGTCCTTTTCCCAAAATCTCGGGAGGTGAGGACCGCCAGATCTAGGCTATAGTGCGACATGAAGGTGTTGAAGGATGACCAACTAGCCGCCCTACAAATTGTCTCAGGAGAGACCCAAGCCAAAGCTGTCCAGGATGAAGCGATTCCCCCCGTTGAGTGTGCATTCACCGCATTTGGGACTGGAAGACCACTAGCCTGATATGCCTTTTGGATTAGTTTTACGATCCAGCTGGCCACTGTTGTCTTGGAGGCCGCCATTCCCTTTCTTGCGCCCTTGGGAATAACGAATAATCGTTGATCCTTGCGGAACTGTTGTGTACGATCTAAGAAACGTCTCAGGGATCTGGCTACATCCAATTTGTGTAGTTTTGAGGAGGTTGGATCTTCTCCGAAGGCCGGAAGAACTAATTCCTGGTTGAGATGGTAGACTGAAGGCACCTTGGGAACAAACTGATGAATAGGTTGCAGGACTACCCTGTTCGGAAAAAAGGTGACGTAGGGTTCCTTTGCCCCTAGAGCTTGAATTTCTGACACCCTACGCCCTAATGTGATGGCGAGCAGGAAGGCCGTTTTCCAGGTAATATCCTCAAACGCACATTCTTCTATGGGAGAAAAGGCAGGACTTGTTAAGGCATTGAAAACCACTGTCAGGTCCCATTTGGGGTATAATGCTTTCCTGGGACTGCTTTTAGAAAACGGTCTACAACTACACGAATATATTCTCCAAGTCTCTTTTAATAAAGGAACTTACCTGCCTGTTGCAGCCCTTACCTAGTGGAATGTTGAGGATCTTTTTGATGCGGCATTGCGAGATCAGAGACAGCTAGGCATACAATAAAATTTAGAAGGATCCAATCAATATAAATATATATATTGTGAGGGGGTTAACTCGGTAGCGGGTGTGTGTGACCCCCTGGTTAGGCTCCCCACACAAAAACAGGGCCAGCAGACGGAGGTTGTGGTTTTCAAAATCAAAAGGTGCGGTTTATTTCTCTATGTACAGTGACAAAAACACAGCAAAGCCAAAAAGAAACATAAACAAAATAAATCCTGGTCAGTTTGACCTCTGACTAAACATGCAGGTTTCCTAAACTAACAACTGGGATCAGCCTGGTGCTGTCCTAGTCCCTAAGTCCCTGGTTTAGTAAAAGTCCAAACAAATAGCCACACAGGCTTTGCCTCACCGCACAGGGGTTCACTCTCCCTAGACAGTCCACACAGGTCTGGTTCCAGGCATGAGCTAACACCTAATGAATCTGGGAGTTCTTATAGAGGCCTAAATGAGCTGACAAGCTTCAGCTGGTCTCATCAACTCCCTGCCTCACGACGCCCAGCACTCTCCCTAGAGGTATGAGTCATTCATGAGCCCACTAGCCTCAGCTGGGCTTCATCAACTCCCTAGTTGTATAAGTCGGGATAAAGCCTGAATCTGGGAGAAATATATCTACCCCCCTGGATGCAACCAGGTGACTTTACCTTCCTGCTGTCACATACCCCCCCCTCTTGTTTTAACCTTGGGGTTGGAACACCAGCAATCAGGCATTCATGTACTCGAGACAAAGCATCCACATTCCCCATTTGAACGCCAGGGCGATGCTTTACTGTGAAGTTGAATTCCTGTAGGGCCAGGAACCACCTATTCACTCTTCTATTTGTCTCCTTGTTTTGAGCCATCCACTTTAACGGAGCGTGATCCGTAACCATGTCAAAGTGCCTACCTAGCAGATAGTACCGAAGGGAATCTAGAGCCCACTTCACCGCTAAACACTCCTTTTCAACCGTGGCGTAATTTACCTCATGGGACTTCAACTTCCTGCTGAGGTAAATGACTGGGTGCTCTTCCCCGTTCCAGACCTGGGACAATACTGCTCCTAACCCCACATCTGACGCATCACTTTGTACGACAAAGTCTTTGGAGAAGTCGGGTGAGTACAACACTGGCTGGCTACATAAGGCTTGTTTCAAGAATTGGAATGCTGCCTCCGCCTCGGGGGTCCATTTAATCATGACCGACCCTTTCCCTTTCGTCAGGTTGGTTAGGGGCACAGCCTTAGAAGCAAAGTGGGGAATGAAGCGCCGATAATAACCCGCGATTCCCAGAAAGGCTCGTACCTGCTTCTTGCTGTTGGGACGTGGCCAACTCTGGATGGCCTCGACTTTGTTGAGTTGGGGTTTTATTACTCCCCTGCCAATGGTGTACCCAAGATATTTGGCCTCCTCCTGCCCAATGGTACACTTCTTGGGGTTAGCCGTAAACCCCGCTTCCCGGATAGAGTCTAGGACTGCTTGCACTTTTGGCAGATGTGAGGCCCAATCTGTGCTATGGACAATTACGTCATCCAGGTAAGCCGCAGCATACTTCCGATGGGGCCTCAGTATCTGGTCCATTTTCCGCTGGAATGTGGCCGGCGCATTCTGTAACCCGAACGGCATTCTCTTATATTGGAACGCCCCGTCTGGGGTTACAAATGCGGTTTTCTCTTTGGCCGACTTGGCCAGGGGAATTTGCCAATACCCTTTTGTGAGGTCAAGAGTCGTCATGTATCGGGCTGTTCCCAGCCGGTCGATCAACTCATCTATACGTGGCATGGGGTAGGTGTCAAATTTTGTAACTTTGTTCAACTGACGAAAATCGTTACAAAATCGCCAGCTCCCATCCGGTTTAGGCACCAACACAATGGGACTAGACCAATCACCTTGGGACTCCTCTATCACCCCTAAGTTCAGCATTTTCTGTACTTCCTCCCGTATTGCCTCCCGTCGGGCCTCTGGGATCCGATAGGGTTTTAACTTCACCCTTTCACCGGGCGGGGTAATAATATCATGCTCTACCCCAGATGTTTGTCCCGGCAGCTCAGAGAACACCTCCTTGTTGCGAAGCACAAACTCCTTAACCTCCTGTTGTTGGGGTTGTGACAAGGTGGCTGCTATTCCAACCTCCGGAATCACGCAACCAGTTTGAGCTGGTGACCAAGTTTCTGCGACTAGGGACTCTCTATCCCTCCAGGCTTTCAACAGATTAACGTGATATATCTGTTCGGGCTTTCGCCTTCCTGTTTGTCTGACCTTGTAATTCACTTCGCTCACTTTTTCCATTATCTCGTAGGGGCCTTGCCATTTGGCAAGGAATTTACTTTCAACCGTAGGGACAAGTACCAATATCCTATCCCCCGGGGAAAAGGTACGGGTCTTTGCTCCACGGTTGTACACTCTCTGCTGTGCCAACTGCGCTTGGGCCAAATGTTCCTTCACGATGGGCATTACCTGTGCAATTCGATCTTGCATCAGGGCGACATGCTCAATCACACTCCTGTGGGGAGAACTCTCACTTTCCCAAGTTTCCTTGGCAATATCCAACAGCCCTCTTGGGTGTCTCCCATACAGTAACTCAAAGGGGGAGAATCCCGTAGAGGATTGGGGCACCTCCCTAATAGCAAACATCAAATAAGGAAGTAGACAGTCCCAATCCTTTCCATCTCTATCCACCACTTTCTTCAACATTTGTTTTAGGGTTTTGTTGAATCTTTCAACCAGCCCATCGGTTTGGGGGTGATACACAGATGTACGCAATTGCGTCACTTTGAACAATTTACACAGCTCTTTCATAACCCGGGACATAAAGGGTGTACCTTGGTCCGTAAGCAGTTCTTTACAAATACCCACCCGGCTAAAAACAAGAGATAGCTCTTTGGCTATGGTTTTGGCCGAGGTATTTCTGAGAGGGATCGCTTCTGGATAACGGGTGGCATAGTCCATTATAACCAATATGTACTGGTGCCCCCTAGCGGACTTGATTATAGGACCTACCAAATCCATTGCGATTCTCTCAAACGGGACCTCAATGATGGGTAGAGGGACCAGCGGGCTACGGAAATGTGGCATCGGGGCCGACCTCTGACACACAGGGCAGGAGGAACAATAATTTTCTATGTCCTTCATCACCCCAGGCCAATAGAATCTCTGTAATACCCTCTCTCGGGTTTTCTCTGTCCCCAGATGACCTCCAAGAATGTGCCCATGGGCCAACTCCAACACCAACTTCCTGTAAGGTTTGGGCACCACAAGCTGCTCAACGGTTTCTTCTGCCCTTTTTGCCACCCGATACAGTAGGTCCTTCTCTACGCTGAAGTATGGGTAAGTGCAGGTATTATCTGGGTTCACTAACTCGCCATCTATTTCCACTACGTTTTCCCGTGCCTTTATTAGGGCGGGGTCTTTTAACTGTTCTGTGGCAAAATTTTCCCTGTGAACCTCCAGATCAGAAAACTCCACAGACGGTAGGTTTTCGTCTGAGGAGGTGGGCTCCTCTCCAGTTTCTTGAGTCTCCCCTGCCAATACTGACAAGGGAAATTCTGGAGAGTCCTCACCACTCTCAGAGGAGTTCTGGCTATCACATTCCTGGTACATAGGGGCACCAGTGGGGGGCTCAGGATCATCCCACAGTTCCCAGAACTTCGGAAAATCCCTTCCCACAATGGCATCATGCGGTAATTGAGATACTAACCCCACTGGATGAGAGAGGGTACCTTTGGGGGTCTCGAAACACACTGTAGTCACTGGATACTCTCGGGTGTCCCCATGCACACAAATAACAGCTACCTTGCTATTCCCAGAGACCTCTGTTTTAACTAATTCAGCCTTTATCAGGGTCACAAGGCTACCTGAATCCAGTAATACCACAACATTTCTACCATTAATACACATTTTGCATAAATGTTTCTCAGTTCCCTGAATGGCAGTGCATGCGACTGTCGCACACAGCGACTGACGTCTGTCCATCAGAAAGTCACATTGCATGGGTTCCTCCACAACCGGGCAATTTGCTGCAATATGTCCCGCTTGCCGGCAGCGGTAGCAAACAATCCATTTGGCTGCCTCTTGAGCCCCTGACTTCCCAGGCTGTTCTCGCCAAACTTTGGGTAGAGCTCCCACCCTCTCACTCTCTCCACCCTCACCCCTTGGAATCCTCTTATCCGCCCCTGGGGATGGTCTGGTCTTAGGGTGGAAAGTCCGAGAGTCTCTGGAAGAGGCCGTCAGGTTCTCTGTAGCCAAGTATTTCTCTACACGATCCACAAGACCACCGGCCGTCTCTGGGTCTCCATGGCTTACCCACTTTTGGATGGCAGTAGGAAGAGCTCTCAAAAACCGATCCATTACAACACGTTCCACAATCTCTGGTGCGGACAAAGTCTCTGGCTGTAGCCACTTCCTGCTCAGGTGAATGAGATCATACATTTGAGACCTGGGGGGTTTTCCAAGCTGGAAAGTCCAGTTATGCACACGCTGAGCCCGGACAGCCAGGGTGACACCCAGCCTTGCCAATATTTCAGCTTTTAGCATCACATAGTCTTTTGCTTGGTCAGGCTCTAGGTCATAGTAAGCCTTCTGCGATTCACCAGTTAACAGAGGAGCCACCAGTCCAGCCCACTGCTCCTCAGGCCACTTTTCTCTTTCAGCAGTCCTTTCAAATGTGGTCAAAAATACCTCTGGATCATCCTCTCCAGTCATTTTTGTCAATAAACGACTCACCCCAAAGGACGCGGTATTAGTGGGACGGCTTTCCTCACTGGTCTGCGGACGTTGCTGCATTACTGCTTCCATTTGTTGTAGTCTCTGCTCTTGCTTCTGTAACAGGTCTATGAAGCGGGCCTCAGATTTCTGCTGGGCTTGTTGATGAGCTTGCTGCTGGGCTGCAAGGCTCCTTTGCAAACCTGCATTTGTCTGCTGTTGATTGGCATTTGCTAGAGCCAGCTGTTTCAGTATCTCCTCCATGCTGGCTTAAAAAAAAACTGCCACTGGTTCTCCACCAACTGTGAGGGGGTTAACTCGGTAGCGGGTGTGTGTGACCCCCTGGTTAGGCTCCCCACACAAAAACAGGGCCAGCAGACGGAGGTTGTGGTTTTCAAAATCAAAAGGTGCGGTTTATTTCTCTATGTACAGTGACAAAAACACAGCAAAGCCAAAAAGAAACATAAACAAAATAAATCCTGGTCAGTTTGACCTCTGACTAAACATGCAGGTTTCCTAAACTAACAACTGGGATCAGCCTGGTGCTGTCCTAGTCCCTAAGTCCCTGGTTTAGTAAAAGTCCAAACAAATAGCCACACAGGCTTTGCCTCACCGCACAGGGGTTCACTCTCCCTAGACAGTCCACACAGGTCTGGTTCCAGGCATGAGCTAACACCTAATGAATCTGGGAGTTCTTATAGAGGCCTAAATGAGCTGACAAGCTTCAGCTGGTCTCATCAACTCCCTGCCTCACGACGCCCAGCACTCTCCCTAGAGGTATGAGTCATTCATGAGCCCACTAGCCTCAGCTGGGCTTCATCAACTCCCTAGTTGTATAAGTCGGGATAAAGCCTGAATCTGGGAGAAATATATCTACCCCCCTGGATGCAACCAGGTGACTTTACCTTCCTGCTGTCACAATATATATCTATGAAAATATATATAAGTTGAAAATAATTAATTAAATAATAAATCAAATCATATTTATATTCTTCCATACCTTGGCCAGGCTCCATCTTTAAAGAGAGGGAGGTAGTGGTAGAGAAGACACCTGGAGATGTCTTCACTCTGACAGCCTGACTAAAATGAGCTATCAGGCTGTTTAAATAAGGAAATCCCGGTCAGGGTGTACTAAGATGGCTGCCGCTAGGCTTCAGTAGGCTACTGCGCATGCGCCGTTACGTCCCCTCGAAACTCCGCCCCCTGAGATGACGAGGCTAAGCTCATCGTCACGCGCGAAGCGTCCGCACACACAAGGGCGACGCCGTTTGCATGGAGGCAGTGTCAGGCTATTGGCGGTTACAGGAAAGGGACCCACGGAATGAGAATGGCATGTCAGCATGATTGAAGACAGTGTCAGGTACCACAGGAGGGGTAAGAAAACTACCTTTAGTCCCGATTGCTCCTGGGAATAACCAGTCAAACAGCCACAGAGGAGAAGATATGCCCCTGGATAAAGCTAGCCCAAAAAAGATCCCCAGAAAAACGGGCTCCCACACTTATATGGCGCTTTTAGCAGCCCAAGTCATGGGACTCAATACTGCAGGAGAGCATGAACCTGCAATGGTTACACCAACGCTGTATCCTGGCCTAGGCCAACAAGGCCCAGGCCTAGGGCAGCACTTTGCAAGGGGGCAGCGTGGAAAGAGTCCCCGCCGGCTTGTGCTACACTGTTAATGTAGCGCCTGTCTTTTGGGGCGGACTGGGCAGAGAGGCAAATTAGTCTAGCGTCCCCATAAAGCGGCCGCACTGCTTCCGGTATGCGGGCGGCTGGCATTCCGCAAATGTGGGGGGGGGGGGGAGCGCGTTGCTTCTAATTTTGACTGTCCTATCACCCTGGACCACAAACCTTCCTCACTGTGCTATATGTTTTCTGCTGCACCATTGGCATGGTTATATCTTCTTAATCCTCTCCATAAAATTATCAGAAATTTGTGCTTAAAGTAGAACTATAGGCAACACTTTTTTTTTCATTTTGGATAGAGTAATGCCGCGTACACACGATCATTATTCACGGCGGTTAAAAAACCGCCGTGAATAATGACAGGAAAAACGAGGGAACCGCTTGGTTCCCTACACACGGTCGTTTTTCCCGTCATTTTTTCTCTTGACGAGAAAAACGACCGTCTGTGGGCTCCGCGGCAGTGTTTCCCTATGGGAAAACTGCCGCGGAAAAAAATGCTGGAAAAAACGACGAGAAAATTTAGAACATGTTCTAATTTTTCTCGTCGTTTTTTATGCCGTTTTTCTCGACGAGAAAAACGACATAAAGCCCACAGACGATCGTTTTTCTCGGCGAAAAGAAAAAATGCCGTTTTTCTCGTCGAGAAAAGCGGTCGTGTGTACGCGGCATAAGGGAGGGTTATAGACCCTGTCAGTTAATTTTTTACCATTCCCATCCCATTGCAGAGATTTCCCTTCACTCTCTGCCCCATAGCCAAACAGGAAGTGAGAGGAAATGTATGTGTAGCGGGGACTCCTTTAAGGCCCCGGGACTATGTTACCCATAACCCCGTTCGGCACCCAGAGTGCAGTTAGCCATCGCAGAGACTCATGGGAGGGGTATTTAAGGAGGAGGCGAGGCGGAGCTTGGCCTCTTTGGACACTGCGCTGCAAGCAAGAGTTTCTTCCTGTGCGGATCTGCTGCAGAGCAAGGCCTGAAGCCTGGGCCTTGCGCAACTTCCAAAGAGCCTTCCACCCCACTGCGGAGCCTGGGTGGCATCTGACTTGTCGAGTGAGGACATCAGTTGGATCGGGGACCCGATCGTTGCAGACGCTGTGTGCGGATACACAGCAGGGTGGACGCTCCGGACTGGGATCGCGTCCAAAGTGGTGAGCGGGCACCTGCCCAGACCAATAGACTGTGCCGTGTTCAGGCCTATAGACTGCATAGGCCCACAGTTTCATTTATCTTCTGTTCCCCGGGGGGACCGGTAGCAGGACAGAGTTGAAGTGTCCCCCCCCCCCCCCAGTATAGTGTTTCAAGTTATTGCCTGGTTGTGGATTACAAAGTACTATTCATCAAGTGCACCACCGAAAGCTGGCATGCGAAGAAATCCCTATAGGAGGTGACTGAGATTTATTCCATGTCAGGCCTGACCGGGGTGGGAGTTAAGATATTGTTCAGTGCACCATAGGGCGCGCATACCATAATAGCTACGCGTGGTGAAGTACCGCGCAGCGCCATTATTGTGTGCTGTATTGATTTCTGCAGGGCTCTGCAAGCCAGTTGCATGTGTTGTATTCTGCCTATGCTCCCTTTGATATAAGAGTAAACTGTTATATTTAATCACTCGCTTCAGTGTGTTGTCTTACTGCTAAGAGATTTTGAATACTTGCAATACTTTTGAATGTGATACAGAGATAACCCTAGACTAACTGTGCCAGAGTGGGTCGAGTCAGATTGCCGGGGGTTGGCGGTGCTGTATACAGGGCCCGAAAACAAATCCAGCGGCTCTCTTAACTGGGGGTAGCGCTACACGTGGGGGGCTCTCGAGTCCGGGATCCTGTTGCAGCAAGTAACGCGCCAAAAGTACCAGCATGGACCCACTAGAAGTAAGCCAGTGGTGTAAAACGGTCGGCACAGATCCAGCCGGGATAGCAGTCATAGAACTCCCAGAGATCTGGCAAGAAGAAGCAGTGAAGCAGCTAGTGATGTCACTGTCACCGTATCAGAAAGCATGGGTGGTGGATGTCAGGACGAATTCCTCACTGACACACGCATTAGTGGAATGGAAGGACGGAATCCCAGAACATTTCAAGAATCCAAGTGTAGAAGCTATAGATGATCAGACTTATAGCCTGATACACGCGCTGCCGCTTAAGCCAGAAGGACGGTCTCAGACACCGAAACTGTCTCCATCACCCACCCCAAAAGTAGAAAGACAGGTGAAAAGGGAAAGTCCCGGGTCGCCATCTACCACTCTCAGCGCGGATTTGTGCGCGGTCCTGGGGGAACTTGTGGCACAGTGCAAGAAAGATCCTACAGATTACCAGATGTCAGGATACAGAAAACTTAGAATATTCTCAGGAAGGAAACCTGTACCCTCGGGTGAAGAGGGGTTCGAGGAGTGGTTAGACGGTGCCACTCAGGCCCTAGAAGAATGGGAGGTCCCAGACCACAGAAAGAAGCAGAGAATTGCTGAGAGCTTGAAGGGGCCTGCTCTAGAGGCCATACGCAACCTCAAGATGAGTAAGACAGACTGTAATGCTCAGGACTATCTGGACATTCTGCAGAATGTGTTCGGTGGAACAGAGAAAATCACTGAGCTCACTTATCAGCTGGAGCACTGCTACCAGAAGACAGGAGAGAAGCTGTCAGAGTTCATGAGGCGCCTGGATAAGATCCTGCATAAGATGATTCTTAAGAAGGGGATTGACCCACGGAAGGTGGATGAGGCCCGTGTTCAGCAGGTGATGAGAGGATCTCAGCCCCTGGACCCCATCGCATTGGCGCTACACACAAGACAGGACGGGAATAGCCTGGAGTACCCTGACTTGATCCGAGTGGTCAGAGAGGAAGAAGCTATGCTGGAAGAGAAGAAGAGGAGCCTACCAGTTGAGTTGATGAATCCTCCTCCAGTGATGGTCAGGACGGCCATGACCCTGGAAAGAGACTCAGAGGTGGATACCTTGAAGTCACAGATGTCCCAAGTGTTGGGGATGCTGACCTCCCTGATGGAAAATAAGTCAAGGGAACCAGAGAGGGAAAGTCCGAGGAAGGAGCTGTTTCCCAACACCTCAGCGCCCGCATCCCTGGGAGATTGGGGGGATGTGATTTGTTTCAATTGTGACACTCTCTGGCACAGTTAGGCAGGACACTAATGATAGTGTGACCTGTGGGCAGGGGAGTTCACCGCCTTGGTTTTGGTGGGAATTTCCTCTGCCAACATCATACGAAAGTTTGATTGATGTTGTACGTTCTGTGATTTGAGTTTATGTTATCTTTGGGGACCGAAGACTTTAAGTGGGGGGAGTGTGTGGCGGGGTCTCCTTTAAGGCCGTGGGATTACGTTACCTATAACCCTGTTCGGCACCCAGAGTACAGTTAGCCATCGCAGAGACTCATGGGAGGGGTATTTAAGGAGGAGGCGAGGCAGAGCTCAGCCTCTTTGGACACCGCGCTGCAAGCAAGAGTTTCTTCCTGTGCGGATCTGCTGCAGAGCAAGGCCTGAAGCCTGGGCCTTGCGCAACTTCCAAAGAGCCTTCCACCCCACTGCGGAGCCTGGGTGGCATCTGACTTGTCGAGTGAGGACATCAGTTGGATCGGGGACCCGATCGTTGCAGACGCTGTGTGCGGATACACAGCAGGGTGGACGTTCCAGACTGGGATCGCGTCCGAAGTGGTGAGCGGGCACCTGCCCAGACCAATAGACTGTGCCGTGTTCAGACCTATAGACTGCATAGGCCCACAGTTTCGTTTATCTGCTGTTCCCCGGGGGTAGCAGTACAGAGTTAAAGTGCCCCCTCCCCCCAGTATAGTGTTTCAAGTTATTGCCTGGTTGTGGATTACAAAGTACTATTCATCAAGTGCACCACCGAAAGCTGGCATGCAAAGAAATCCCTATAGGAGGTGACTGAGATTTATTCCATGTCAGGCCTGACCGGGGTGGGAGTTAAGATATTGTTCAGTGCGCCATAGGGCGCGCATACCATAATAGCTACGCATGGTGAAGTACCGCGCAGTGCCATTATTGTGTGCTGTATTGATTTCTGCAGGGCTCTGCAAGCCAGTTGCATGTGTTGTATTCTGCCTATGCTCCCTTTGATATAAGAGTAAACTGTTATATTTAATCACTTGCTTCAGTGTGTTGTCTTACTGCTAAGAGATTACCCCTTGCAATACTTTTGAATGTGATACAGAGATAACCCTAGACTAACTGTGCCAGAGTGAGTCAAGTAAGATTGCCGGGGGTTGGTGGTGCTGCACACAGGGCCCGAAAACAAATCCAGCGGCTCTCTTAACTGGGGGTAGCGCTACATATGCAAATTAAGGGAATCCATACCCCCCCCAGGCCCTCAGAACTAGTGTCCCTGCTAGAAATTTTCAGGGCGGGTCTTAAACAGCAAGGGGTGTGGCCTTGACAGGAAGGGGTGGGTAATATTTAAATAAGGGGGTGCACAAGTTTAGTCAGGCCTAGGGCAGCACAAAACCTAAATACACTACTGGGTTACACCATATGACCGTGAGGCAGGGCTGATCTGTGATCCTGCAGGAATGAGGACAGAAAAAAGAATACCTGAAGGGGGGAGTAACTCTTTCTTTTATAGAGTTACGTGGTCCTGTGGGTTGATCAAAGGTGGAGCCATCAACCATTGGTATGCTGCCATGGAAAAAAACAGGAAAATCCGATCGTGTGTACAAGGCATAAGTCCGTAGGGTTCAATATTCGCTGCTCTAAATCATCCTAAAGGTCTATCGGGTTGAGGTCAGGACTGTGCAGGCCAGTCAAGTTCCTCCACTCCATGTCTTTATGGACCTTTCTTTGTGCACTGGTGTGTAGTCATGTTGGAACAGGAAGGGGCCATCTGTTCCCACAAAGTTGGGAGCATGAAATTGTCCAAAATGTCCATCGCACCGATTCCTGTACAAATGACATGCGAATTCAGTGCGGTGCAAATTGAGCCATATGTTACGTATGGCTCAATTTGCACTGGATCCGCACCAAAAAGGTGCAGGACCCTTTTTTTTTGTCTGAACTTTGTGTTCAGACCCATGCAATCCGATTCCATAGCTTGCACTGTGCTCTGTGAACCGATTTGGGGGTTTCATTAACTTTATATTGACACCCGCATCGGTTTGCAAAGTGCACTGTGAACTGCCTGCGATTCTGATGCAGTGTAGGAATGCACAGGAGTCGCTGTGGTTCCCGCACCACATCACTGTGAACCCAGCATGTGGCTGAGAAACTTTTTACTAGTGAAAACAGAGTTTTTTTTACTGTTTTATAGTCCTTCTAGAAGTGTTTCAGGCAGCTTTAAGCCCCATGCACACGAGACGCTGTTATTTGCTGTTAAACGCGCGTTCAGAGGCAGTTGGACACTTTTTTCAACTGCTCCTGAACCCATTCAATGTTATCCTATGTGTCCATGCACACACTCTCGTTTATTGCCGTTTTTAGGCAGTTGCGTTTAACCTCGTTTTTCCAGAAGCAAAAAAATGGGTTCAGACGCAAAAGTTTTCCACGTTTCAGACGCAAAACGCGGCTAAACGCCGCTAAACGCGGCAAAACGCGGTACCGGCGTTTTGCCGCGATTTCGTTTATTAGCGTTTTTAAAGGTGACCTATTTTTTTACATTAGAAATCTCAAAAATGATGGCAAATGATGAAAAACCATCAAAAAAATATGAAAAAAAACTGTAATTGCTTGCATTGCACTGTAGACAATCCACAACTTGTGGCAGGTGACGTGGCAAGTGGACAATCCACAACTTGTGGCAGGTGATGTTGCCAGGTGACGTGGCAGGTGGAAATCCACAAATTGTGGCAGGTGACGTGGCCAGGTGACATGGCAGGTGACGTGGCAGGTGGACAATCCACAAATTGTGGCAGGTGACGTGGCAGGTGACGTGGCAAGTGGACAATCCAAAACTTGTGGCAGGTGACGTGGTCAGGTGACGTGGCATGTGACGTGGCCAGGTGACATGGCAGGTGATGTGGCAGGTGACGTGGCAAGTGGACAATCCACAACTTGTGCCAGGTGACGTGGCCAGGTGACGTGGCAGGTGGAAAGCCACAAATTGTGGCAGGTGACGTGGCATGTGACGTGGCCAGGTGACATGGCAGGTGACGTGGCAGGTGACGTGGCAAGTGGACAATCCATAACTTGTGGCAGGTGACGTGGCCAGGTGACGTGGCCAGGTGACGTGGCATGTGACGTGGCCAGGTGACATGGCAGGTGATGTGGCAGGTGACGTGGCAAGTGGACAATCCACAACTTGTGGCCAGGTGACGTGGCAGGTGGAAATCCACAAATTGTGGCAGGTGACGTGGCCAGGTGACGTGGCAGGTGATGTGGCCAGGTGACGTGGCAAGTGGACAATGCACAACTTGTGGCAGGTGACGTGGCCAGTTGACGTGGCCAGGTGACGTGGCAGGTGACGTGGCAAGTGAACATTCCACAACTTGTGGCAGGTGACATGGCCAGGTGACGTGGCCAGGTGATGTGGCAAGTGGAGAATCCACAACTTGTGGCCAGGTGACGTGGCAGGTGACGTGGCAAGTGGACAATTCACAACTTGTGGCAGGTGATGTGGCCAGGTGACGTGGCAAGTGGACAATGCACAACTTGTGGCAGGTGACGTGGCCAGGTGACGTGGCAAGTGAACATTCCACAACTTGTGGCAGGTGATGTGGCCAGGTGACGTGGCCAGGTGATGTGGCCAGTGGACAATCCACAACTTGTGGCCAGGTGACGTGGCAGGTGATGTGGCCAGTGGACAATCCACAACTTGTGGCCAGGTGACGTGGCAGGTGATGTGGCCAGTGGACAATTCACAACTTGTGGCAGGTGACGTGGCCAGGTGACGTATCAGGTGACGTGGCAAGTGGACAATCCACAGCTTGTGGCAGATGATGTGGCAAGTGATACGCTAAATACAAGTACACTGCTGCTCTCTCAGCTGCTGGTCTCCCAAAATGGCTGAAATGGTTAAATAATAATGTTTTTTGAGCTTAGGGAGGGTCTTATGATGTTTCTTAACTAAACGCCTATAGACGCAAACGCGGTAAAACGCGGTAAAATGCCACTAAAATCGCGGCAAAACTGGCGTTTTTAAACGCCGGTTTTAGCCTTTAAAAACGTGTGTTCAGCAGAGTTTGAACTCGTGTGCATGGGGCCTTAGGCTGGCCATACATTGTACAATTTTCTTATTCAATTTTCTTTAGATTTACCTTCAACTATGTAGTGCAAGGGCCTGTCTGACTGCATACAGATTGAAAGTGTTTAGGTGTGACCTCATATTATATGGTTTTGGTAAATCTAAAGGAAAATTGAATAAGAAAATTGTAGAATGTATGGCCAGCCTAAAGCTGACTGAAACACTTCTAGAAGGACTATAAAAGAGTAAAAAAAACAGTTTTCACTAGTAAAAAGTTTCAGCCACATGCTGAGAGCCAGAGTCAGTTGGCAATCAGGCAGCTGGGTGGATCCCAACAATATGGTCGGGATCCTTCCAGAGCCTGGAGTGTCTCTGTGACGTCTGCTGATAGTAGGCTATAGTCCACTGTCATCTGGTTCTTGGTCACAGGAAGACAAAAGGAAGTGCACTCCTGTGACCCACAAGAGAAGTATGGCCACAAAAAACCTTTGGCCATACTTCTCTTTTAAGTTTAGTTTAGAAAACAACCATTTTTCAAGACTTTTTTTGCCTACAATTTAGTGGAGCAGCAATGATTTGCCATGTCACTCCACCCATGCCAATGTTTTTATGAACATGATAAAAAAGAAGTATGTCTATGTAAATGTTGGTTTCCAGGAACAGTCCTCCTTGGCTGAGATTTATAGATGATATTTTTGTGGTATGGGTGGGTGACGTGGCGTTCCTAAAAGAATTTCATCAGGTGCTGAATAGCTGCTCAAATGGACTAAAATTGACTATAGAATGTAGAGCACATAGTGGATAATTTCTTGGACACTAAAATGTGTTATAAACAAAAAAAATCAAGAGTGATCTGTATAATAAACCTACAAATAGAAGTCAGATTACAGTAGTTTCCACCCACAAACTGTTCAGATCGATACCCAAGAGTCAGACTGCAAGTGTAGATCAGATTGTCCAGAAACTAAACTAAGATGAATCATGGAAACTTGTCACAGATGAGGCATAGGGGTTACCCCAGTAATATCTGTAACAACGAGAATAACGGGTTTTTGAGACAATAAGATAAATAGAGGAACAAAAAAAGTATAATTTTTTTCAATTGTTGGTAAACATTGCTGCACACATTTTTTGCAATATGGCACTGCGTTACTTTTTTCCCCACAAATAGAGCTTTCTTTTGGTGGTATTTGATCACCTCTACGTTTTTTACTTTTTGCACTATGAACAAAAAAAGACCAACATTGCATATAAAAGCAAAAGAGAAGGCCTTCAAAAAATACAAGTGTAGCGGGTATTTGAATTTAGGGGAAACATCTGGGTGGTAGTTTAGCCCAGATGAACTAATTGCTAGGGAATCCGGGACCTTTTTCTGGTTCTTGGAGGACTCTGGTGGTGTGAGGTTCCTTGTGGTCCACAGGTGGCGCTGTTGCCTGGGCCGGAGCTGAGCTCACACCGCAAGACTGTACCTTTTTGTCCTCCCCAGGAGTTGGTACAGCGGGGCGGGGAACACGCTGTGGCGCGAAGGGAGAGGGGATAAAAGGGGCGGACGCCCTTACCAAAGGGTTCAGAGTTCAGAGTCCAGAGTGGGAGTGGGAGGACTCGGCCGCACCGAGGCACCTTTAGCTTGGGTGCTGGCGTTCCAGTGTTCCAGGCCTAGGTGCCCTTGACCTAGCCGGAGCGAGAGATGGAGTCCATCTCAGGCACCTTTAGCCTGGGGTGAGGTACTATGGCGGAGGCCTGGGGCTCAGTACCTACGACTGAGTTCCGCGAGGGTGGAGGAATCCGAGGGGGCCCTAACTCCTTGGGTGCCCGTGTCTGAGTTCGTGAGAGCTGGTGTGCAGAACTTCTCTGAAGAGTCCGGTGCAGCATTGCTGGTGACAGAGAGGCCTCCGGTTTCTCCCTTGGACGGATTTCCTTCCCCTGACAGGGGCCGTGCTAGCGAAGGTAATTCACATTCTACTCAATATAGTCAGTGGCAGTGACTACCCGCCACTGGTGATACCACAGTGGTTAGCAGGAGAAGGGAAGGGATTGTGCCTCGATCTATTCCCCATCACTACTCAGTAGAAGAAACTGTATGTTTGTACACCAAGAAGAATAAAATTGAGTTGGACCTATTCACTGTGTGGAACTCTGGTTACTAGGAGCAAAGGAGTCAGGGACGAAGTACTGGACTTGACTCTAGGACACCTACACAAAACCCAATCTTCTGGCCTTCACCTCTCAGCTATGGAGGACATGGGCCGTGGTGTATGTCATCCCTCCCCCCAGCACTGAGACCTCTAGATGAAGAAAGACAAGCCGAGCATGAGAAAGGGAGTGAGGGATGAGGCCGCTACACAAGGTTGAGGGATCATCATCAGCATTCAGACTTTATAAAGAATACAACAAGAAATGTAACGGTTCAATTAGGGCGGCTAATTTTAGAACATGAAAGACACATAGTGGAGGAGAGCAAAACAAATCCCAAAAAATTATTTAAGTATATAAACAGTAAAAAAGGTTGGACAGACCATATTGCCCCCATAAAGAATGAGGAAGGACATCTGGTTACAAAGGATGGGGAGATGGCGAAGGTATTAAATTTATTCTTCTCCTCAGTCTTCAGGGGGCTTCAGTAACCAAAACTGCAGTGTTTTGTTTTCTCATGACACATCACAGGAAGGACCTCCATGGCTAACAGAGGATAAAATTAAAATTAGACCTGGGAAACTTAACATTAATAAATCACCGGGACCAGATGGCTTGCACCCGAGGGTACTTAGGGAACTCAGTCAAGTAATTGCCAGACCATTGTTCTATTGACAGTCAACACATTTAACCCCTTGATTGCCCCCTAGTGTTAACCCATTCCCTGCCAGTGATATTTTTACAGTAATCAGTGCATTTTTATAGCACTGATCGCTGTATAAATGCCAATAGTCCCAAAAATGTGTCAAAAGTGTCCGATGTGTCTGCCATAATGTCGCAGTCCTGATAAAAATTGCCACCATTACTAGTAAAAAATAAAATATAATAAAAATGCCATAAAACTACCCCCTATTTTGTAGACACTATAACTTTTGCACAAACCAATCAATATACGCTTATTGAGATTTTTTTACCTTCGGGTCAGTGCTGTGCACCTGGATCCTCCCTTCAAGAGTCACCTTGAACAATGTCTGTTAGAAATGAGCCCCACACCATTAAAGTTCAACACTCCTTTATTCTTCTTGAATGAACACAATCAGTTGAACTCCCTTGGTAGGAACAGAACAGAAAAGGAGGTGTGGATGCGAATAGGCCCAGACACAATTTGGTTCTCCACCTTCCTTCCTGAAAGTGGGTTACGGTCTCCGCACGAGGGGGGATTTCCTTCCAGGCAGTCTCCGACGAGAGGCTTACCTGTCACTGGCAATATGCTGCACCGGGTCTTCAAGTGAGGAGCTCCCCCCGGTCCATTACGCCTTCCGGATTCGGGTACCCACTCCCAGGGTTCCCTAGGATCTCCTTCCCTCGCGGAACTCAGTGTTGGGCACTGAGCTCCGGACCTCCATCCGAGTACCTCACCCCAGGCTAAAGGTGCCTGGGATGGAACACAACCTCCGGCTGTCCTCTAGGCCTAGGCCACCCAGAGGACCGACACGAACCACCGTCCGCAAGCTGAAGGTGCCTGGGACTTGCACCCCGTGACAAAGATGGCCGGCCCCTTTATACCCTCTCCCAGCAAGCACGGCGGGTTCCCCGCCCCACCATACCGCTGCCGAGGGAGGACAAAAAGGAGGCACAGCACACAGCAATGATTCAACCCCAGCCCAGGGCAACAGCGCCACCTACTGGGCTGCAGGGAATTACACATCACTAATGTCTCTGTCAAATTCAAATTTACATCCGGGAAAGTACATACCCGCTACACATGTTTATCTGAACAAAATAAAGAAAATAAAATCATTAAAGGTTTAAATGCCCTTTAAATGGCATTTACATAATTCTGTTTCAAAGATATTAAAGAGCCCCCAATAGCACACATTCTTTTAGTGAGTCATGGCATTATCATAGAGACTGATGATTTAGCAAATTTTTTTTAAAGAATTTGTGAATTTATCGGTATGTGTTTAGCTCTGGGTTGTTTTTTATACTTCTACCCATTTGCACTCACGTGAGCCCCCTGGAAACAGCTGAAAGTTTGTCACACCCCTGATGTCATACATTTAATAATTTGTGGAATGAGATCCTGCTCAGGGCTGTTACTCAGAACCAAGCACTTGCCTTGGGCAACTTTACTTTTTTTATTTTTCAGTCATTGGTGTTCGGCGATATTTACTTGCATTGACTATTGATCCTCCCCTGGTCAGAGCCGAAGGATTTCATCTTATCTCCTTTTCTGTGGATTAGTTTCCTCACTTTTTAACAAATATTTTGTGTGTGCCCCCTGACCCTGACCACCTTTTTAAACTTTGCTACTTGTCATGAGTGATCTTCACAAACAAAATGGCAGTTGAGGCTACCCTAAACCAACTGCCATTGATGTCCTTTTCTTCTGAGAATGCAAGCTGCCTGGGTGACATTCTTATCCAATGAACATAAAAACAGTGGAGAGGAGAGAGTGTCACAGATCTGGTTGAAAGTCCAGTTTGTGTGTTTGCTGATTACTATAATCTCAGCAATCATCCAACACATTTTAAGGGCTTCATCACCCCAACTTCATCAGAGCTTCAAAGAATAGGAAAGAACGTATAACTGGACCAAAATCCATTCACATTCAAAATGGAATTTATTACATAAGTGATAGCCCATCGACAAATAATTTTTCAAACAAATTTTGGTACAAGTATCCACTCTTTGTTATCCTTATATACCTTAATAAAGGGGAAATTACTCTAAAATGCATTTGATACTGCGGGTCCGGCGGATTTGATGTCCACCGGCCACCTACAGAGAGGCAGAACGGGGATCTGCCTATGTAAACAAGGTGGATCCCCATTCTGGCAGGGGACAATACTGAGATCTGCTGTTCCCAGTGATCAGGAACAGCGATCTCTGTGTTGTCCCAGTGAGTCCACCCCCCATAAGGTTAGAACACACCCAAGGAACACAGTTACATTGGGGCAAAAAAGTATTTAGTCAGCCAACAATTGTGCAAGTTCTCCCACTTAAAACGATGAGAGAGGCCTGTAATTGTCATCATAGGTATACCTCAACTATGAGAGACAAAATGTGGAAACAAATCCAGACAATCACATTGTCTGATTTGGAAATAATTTTTTTTGCAAATTATGGTGGAAAATAAGTATTTGGTGAATATCAAAAGTTCATCTCAATACTTTGTTATATATCCTTTGTTGGCAATGACAGAGGTCAAACGTTTTCTGTAAGTCTTCACAAGGTTGTCACACACTGTTGCTGGTATGTTGGCCCATTCCTCCATGCAGATCTCCTCTAGAGCAGTGATGTTTTGGGGCTGTCGCTGGACAACACGGACTTTCAACTCCCTCCAAAGGTTTTCTATGGGGTTGAGATTTGTAGACTGGCTAGGCCACTCCAGGACCTTGAAATGCTTCTTACGAAGCCACTCCTTCGTTGCTCGGGCGGTGTGTTTGGGATCATTGTCATACTGAAAGACCCAGCCACATTTCATCTTCAATGCCCTTGCTGATGGGAGGTTTGCACTCAAAATCTCACGATACATGGCCCCATTCATTCTTTCATGTACACGAATCAGTCGTCCTGTTCCCTTTGCAGAGAAACAGCCCCAAAGCATGATGTTGCCACCCCCCATGCTTCACAGTAGGTATGGTGTTCTTTGGTTGCAACTCAGCATTCTCTCTCCTCCAAACACGACGAGTTGTGTTTCTACCAAACAGTTCTACTTTGGTTTAATCTGACCATATGACATTTTCCCAATCCTCTTCTGGATCATCCAAATGCTCTCTAGCAAACCTCAGACGGGTCCGGACATGTACTGGCTTAAGCAGGGGGACACGTCTGGCACTGCAGGATCTGAGTCCCTGGCGGCGTAGTGTGTTACTGATGGTAGCCTTTGTTACATTGGTCCCAGCTCTCTGCAGGTCATTCACTAGGTCCCCCCGTGTGGTTCTGGGATTTTTGATCACCGTTCTTGTGATCATTTTGACCCCACTGGGTGAGATCTTGCGTGGAGCCCCAGATCGAGGGAGATTATCAGTGGTCTTTGTATGTCTTCCATTTTCTAATTATTGCTCCCATAGTTGATTTCTTCACACCAAGCTGCTTGCTTATTGCAGATTCAGTCTTCCCAGCCTGGTGCAGGTCTACAATTTTGTTTCTGGTGTCCTTCAACAGCTCTTTGGTCTTCACCATAGTGGAGTTTGGAGTGTGACGGTTTGAGGTTGTGGACAGGTGTCTTTTATACTGATAACAAGTTCAAACAGGTGCCATTAATACAGGTAATGAGTGGAGGACAGAGGAGCCTCCTAAAGAAGAAGATACAGGTCTGTGAGAGCCTGAAATCTTGCTTGTTTGTAGGTGACCAAATACTTATTTTCCACCATAATTTGCAAAAAAAAATCTTTACAAATCAGACAATGTGATTGTCTGGATTTGTTTCCACATTTTGTCTCTCATAGTTGAGGTATACCTATGATGACAATTACAGGCCTCTCTCATCTTTTTAAGTGGGAAAACTTGCACAATTGGTGGCTGACTAAATACTTTTTTGCCCCACTGTAACCCCTTGATCGTCCCCTAGTGTTAAGCCCTTCCCTGCTAGTGTCGTTTATACATTGATCAGTGCATTTTTTTTAGCACTGATCATTGTAATAATGTCAGTGGTCCTCAAAAAGTGTCACTTGGGGTCAGATTTGTCCACCGCAATGTCGCAGTCCCACTTAAAATCGCAGACCGCCGCCATTACCAATAAAAACAATAAAAAGAAATAAAATTCCATAAATCTATCCCACAGTTTGTAGATGCTATAACTTTTGCGCAAGCCAATCAATATAGGCTTATTGCGATTTTCTTTTTACGAAAAACATGTAGAAAAATACATATTGGCCTAAACTGATGAATAAATTCGTTTTTTTTATATTTATTTTTTTGGATATGTATTACAGCAGAAAGTAAAACATATATATATTTTTTTTCAAAATTGTCGCTCTTTTTTTGTTTATAGCGCAATTATGACCGCGCAATTATCAGTTAAAGTGACGCAGTGCCGTATCGCAAAAAAATGGCCTGGTCAGACATCAGCCCGCATCCCAGTTGCAACCCTTTGCTTGCCTTTACCGAACCTTGGGGCACTATTTCTCCCATGGACAGCAACATTGAGACACCATTCATTCCACTATCACCAACAGGAGGGTATAATTCTTCCCACTGACACCAATGATGGAGAACTACTTTTCCCTAAATATACCCTAATACCCCCCCACAGATACTCTAAATCAGTGGACTCTAAACTTCAACCCACAGGCTGGATGTGACCCTTTGCTTGTTTTTATCTGGCCCTTGGGGCACTGCTTTTCCCACTGACACCAGTGATGGGGTGCCATTCCTTCCACTGACATCAACAGTGGGGCACTAGTCCTTTCACTGATATAAATGAAGAAACAACACTCCTCCAATTTACACCAGAGATGGGGCACTATTCCTTCCAGTGACACCAATGATGGGGCACTATTCCTTCCACTAACACCAAAGATGGGGAACTATGTCTTCCAGTGATATAAATGATGGGGCACTATTACTTCACTGACACCAATGATGGGGCACTATTCCTTCCACTGTCATCAACGATGGGGCACTAATCCTCCCACTGACACCAATAACGGGTGGCACAGTGGTGTAGTGGGTAACACTTTTGCCTAGCAGTAAAAAGGGTCGCTGGTTCGAATCCCAACTACGACACTACTTGGCTGGAGTTTGCATGTTCTCCCTGTGCCTGCGTGGGCTTCCTCCGGGTACTCCGGTTTCCTCCCACACTCCAAAGACATGCTGGTAGGTTAATTGGCTTCTGTCTATAAAAAGAAAAAAAAAATTGGCCCTAGTATATGAATGTAAATTAGGGACTTTAGATTGTAAGCTCCTTGAGGGTAGGGACCGATGTCGATGTGAATGTACAATGTATATGTAAAGCGCTGCGTAAATTGACAGCGCTATATAAGTACCTAAATAATAATAATAATTATAATGATTCCTCCCATTGACACCAATAATGGATACCTCCTCCTACTAACCACAGGCACTATGTATTATTTTTTTTACTCCCGCTGACAACCAAGCCTGAGGTATTGTTTACCCCACGACACTGGGCATTTTCTACCCCCATTGGCCACAGTCTGGTCCCCCTGAAGTCTGAAGGCTAGGAAGCTGGCCTTTGTTTAGAAAGCTTGGAGACTTCTGCTCTAAATGAAGAACATTTCCAGCAGTGGAACCAATGAGGTTATATTGCCGTCCGTACAGTTATAGGAAGCTGTGGGAGAAATTCTCTTTCAAAGCTCTCAGTTCCTGTCTGCACTTGTCTCCAAGGAGAGAATTTACTGTCTGAGAAATAATCAGCCTCCATCCTCCATGTCCTCAGAACTGAAACTCATCAGCAACAAAAAATGAAAAACATTTTTTTTTTTTGTGGCGTCTACAAAGTTGACATGATTGTTTTGACTCTTGAGAGCTCAGCTTTTGCGTATGGTAATCACAGATGTGGTTGCTACGAATATTTCAAAGGGTCTGTCATAATAACACGCACTCAGCAAAAAGACAAAAATAGGAAAAATTGTGTCAAAGTTGTGAAAGCACCAAGAAGGGGCTTCCGGAATTGCACAGAAGACACCACACTGACTATTTGTACATTGCTGGAAAATGCCCCTGATTAACCACTTTAATACTAGGCACTTTTACCCCCTTCCTGCGAAGGCCAATTTTCAGCTTTCAGCGCTGTCGCACTTTTAACCACTTAAGCCCCGGACCATTTGGTAGCTAAAGGACCAGAGGTGAATTCAGAATTTTGCACTGCGCTGCTTTAACTGTAAATTGTGCGGACATGCAATGTTGTACCCAAACAAAATTTGCGTCCTTTTCTTCCCACAAATAGAGCTTTCTTTTAATGGTATTTGATTGCCTCTGCGATTTTTATTTTTTGCGATATAAATGGAAAAAGACCGAAAATTTTGAAAAAAAATGATATTTTCTACTTTTTGTTATAAGAAAAATCGAATAAACTCAATTGTAGTCATACATTTAGGCCAAAATGTATTCAGCCACATGTTTTTAGTAAAAAAAATGTCAATAAGCGTATATTTATTGGTTTGCGCAAAAGTAATAGAGTTTACAAACTAGGGTACATTTTCTGAAATTTACACAGCTTTAAATTTATGACTGCCTATCTCATTTCTTGAGGTGCTAAAATGACAGGGCAGTACAAAACCCCCCCAAATGACCCCATTTTGGAAAGTAGACACCCCAAGGAAATTGCTGAGAGGCATGTTGAGCCCATTGAATTTTTTATTTTTTTGTCCCAAGTGATTGAATAATGACTAAAAAAAAAAAATAGGATTTTTATAACAGCTTACCTGTAAAATCCTTTTCTTGGAGTACATCACGGGACACAGAGCGACATAGTCATTACTAATGGGTTATATAGATACCGTCAGGTGCTGGCACTGGCAACTTCCAAAACCGGAAGTACCCTCCCCTATATAAGCCCCTCCCATCCGGGAGCACCTCAGTTTTGTAGCAAAGCAATAAGTGTCCCTAAAGAGGGGCGGGAGCTCTGTGTCCCGTGATGTACTCCAAGAAAAGGATTTTACAGGTAAGCTGTTATAAAAATCCTATTTTCTTTCTCGTACATCACGGGACACAGAGCGACATAGTCATTACTAATGGGATGTCCTAAAGCAATGCCAAATGAGGGGGGGGATACACCATATATAAGCTGAGCGCTATCAGACATGAGGATCTTTTGCGGCCTGCAACACACTGCGCCCAAAGGCGACATCCTCCTGACTTCTAACGTCCACCTGGTAGGACCTAGTAAACGTGTGTACCGAAGACCATGTTGCGGCCTTACAGATTTGAGCCAGGGAGGCCTGGTGATGCACTGCCCATGAAGTTCCAACTGCTCTCGTGGAGTGCGCTCTAACTTTGAACGGAGGTGGTCTCCTTCTCAAGCCATAAGCTTGCATAATGACCTGTCGAATCCACTTGGCTAAAGTAGACTTTGACGCTGCCTGACCCTTTCTGGGGCCTTCCGGCAGAATAAACAAAGTATCCGTTCTGCGAATCTGAGCAGTGGCTTTTAGATAAGCTTTAACTGCTCTTACTACATCCAAAGAATGCAATAACTTTTCCTCTACCGAAGTAGGTTTGGGGAAAAAAGAAGGAAGAACCACATCTTGGTTCAAATGAAACCTCGATACCACCTTAGGAAGAAAGGCTGGATGAGGACGTAACACTACTCTGTCCTTATGGATAACCAGATATGGCTCCTTACAGGACATAGCTGCTAATTCCGATACTCTTTTAGCCGAACAAATGGCTACTAGAAAAATCAATTTCCTGGTGAGAAGCACCAAGGAAATATGCTGTAATGGTTCAAATGGTTGTTTCTGTAGAACCGACAGAACCAAGTTTAGATCCCATGGACATATGGGAATATTAACCGGAGGACTAATACGCATCACTCCTTGTATAAAGGCTTTGACTAGTGAATGCGAAGCCAAGGGCCTTTGAAAAAATATTGACAAGGCCGAAATCTGACCCTTGATAGTACTCAAGGCAAGCTTCCTATCTACAGCCCACTGTAGGAAGTCCAGAATCCTACCTATTACGTACTTATGTGGATGCCATTTCTTGGCCTCACACCACGCGATGTACGCCTTCCAGATTCTATAGTAGATCTGCCTGGATACCGGCTTCCTGGCATTGATCATGGTAGATACCACAGCATTAGAGAGCCCTCTCTTTTTTAGAATGTGGGCTTCAATAGCCAGGCCGTCAAACCTAGGGCTGGTAAGGAAGGGTGGTATATCGGTCCTTGCGAAAGCCGGACGACGTGGGAGAGTCCAAGGACTCCCCACTGAAATTTTACAATCTCCGCGTACCACGCTCTTCGGGGCCACGCTGGAGCCACCGGAATCACTGGTTTCTTTTCTACCCTGATTCTGCGGAGTAATCGAGGTAACCATTGGCGGTGTGAATGCATATATCAGCTTGAACTGATCCCAAGGGAACACTAGGGCATCCGAGCCGCAAGCTAGGGGATCCCTTGTCCGAGAGACAAACCTGTCCCCCTTTGCGTTGAATCTGGATGCTAGAAGATCTACATCCGATGTTCCCCACCGCTGACATATTGTCCAGAAAACCTCGGGGTGAAGGGACCCTTCCTCTGGGCCTAATTGCTGGCGACTTAGAAAGTCCGCCTTCCAATTCTCCACTCCTGGAATGAATACCGCAGATATGGCTGGGACATATTTTTCTGCCCATTTCAGGATGTAATTTACTTCCCTCTGGGCTGCACGACTCCTGGTGCCCCCCTGATGATTGATATATGCCACTGCTGTGGCATTGTCTGATTGAATTCTGACAGGGGACCCTTGGAGTTTGGATGTCCATGCTACTAGGGCATACCGGGCTGCTCGTATCTCTAAGAGATTGATGGGCAGGGCCTTTTCTGCATCCGACCATCTGCCCTGGAGAGACTATTGCTCCAGTACTGCTCCCCAGCCTATAAGGCTGGCATCTGTAGTGACCACCTTCCAAGAAATCGGACTGAAGGATTTCCTTTTTTCCAGATTCTGGGGAACCAACCACCAACGGAGGCTCTTGCGAACGGAAGGGGACAAGGACATTGTAAGTCTAGGGCCTGAACTTTTTTGTTCCAGGCTGACAGTATGGCCCCTTGCAAATTCCTTGAATGGAATTGACCGTAGGGTACTGCTTCGAATGATGCCACCATTTTTCCCAGCAGCCTCATATACAGGCGTATGGACGGCTGTCTTTTTTGTACCCACTAAGTGGATCAAATCTTTCAAAGACAACACCTTTCCTCGAGGCAAGAATATTTTTCTCTGGCCTGAATCCAACCTTAGCCCCAAGTATTCCAGACTTTTGACTGGTTTTTAGGGCTGACTTGTCTCGGTTGATAATCCAACCGTGAGATTCCAGATACTTGATCGTCTTGTGAACGACCACGTCTAGTTTTTTCACTGAGTGGTCTATCAGCAACAAGTCATCCAGATATGCCATTATCATTACACCTTGTGTTCTTAGATTGGCCAATAAAGGGCCAGAATTTTTGTAAACACTCGTGGTGCTGTGGCCAAACCGAAGGGTAAGGCTCTGAACTGAAAATGGCGCCCTTCTACTGCAAAGCGTAGAAATTTTTGGTGGACTGGAAAGATGGGAATGTGCAAATAAGCATCTTTGATGTCGATCGTGGCTAACCAATCCTCCCCTTGTAGGGCAGTGGCCACCGATCGGATCGACTCCATCGGAAAGTCCTGATATACAGGAATTTGTATAGCCCTTTTAGAATTAATATGGGCCTCCCGTCCGCGTTTGCTTCGGGACTGTAAAGAGGTTTGAGTAAAACCCGAACCCTCATTCTTCCAGGGGAACCTCCATAATTACTCCTTGGAGCAATAGTTGTTCTAGTGCCAACAGGAGGGACTCTCTCTTCCGGGGATCCCTTGGCACGTTTGACCTCAAAAATGGGAAGGAGGAGAGTCTTTTAACTCCAAACTGTATCCCAAACCTACTGCGGAGAGCACCTATCTGTCTTGATCGTGTCCCGCCAGGTCTCTTGCGAACAACTGGAGTCCTCCCCCCACCCGACTGAGTGGGGGCTTCAATGAATTTAACTTTGGGGGAGGTTTTGTACCTCCCCTGACCCAGGGTTTCTCATTACCCTGCTACTGTCCCTGTTTTTTACCCCCGGGATTTGACCGAGGAGGCCGTCGGAACTGTTACACAGCCGATGCCCCAGGGACTGGAGAAGCAGGCCTCTTAAAGAGGGACCTCTAACTCTGCTTTTAACCGGCAAGAGCGTATTTTTACCGCTGGAAATTTTCTGGATATATTTGTCCAGGTTTTCCCTGAATAAGCGTTCACCATGAAATGGGACGCTAACCAGCCATTCTTTACAGGGAGCTTCAGCAGACCAGTTTTTGAGCCATAGGAGCCTACGCATATGTACTATAGACAGCGTAAGGCGGGAGGCCTGATGGACTGAATCCTCTATGGCGTCAACCGCAAAGCCTAAGGCTCTAGGTAGATCAGCTAGGGCAAAGCCTGCTGATCTGTCAAGTCCCTCAAGACCTGTTTCAACTGATCCTTCACTGCTTAGCAGACCCCAATAGCTGCTACTGCTGGTTGTATCACCAAGCAGATTTTCATAAGGACTCCAATCTTTTATCTATTGGGTTCTTGAACATTTGGACATTATCCACTGGACATGTCAGTAATTTATACATACAAGAGATGGCTGCGTCCACTGTAGGGACCTTCCTTTTTTGTTTTTGATGAACTTATCCTCCATGGGATAGACCACCGGAAATCTCTTGGGGGAATAAATATTTTCTCAGGACGTTCCCAATCCTGGTAAATGAGCCCTTTCAGTAAAGGGTGAAGTGGAAAAGAACAAACAGTCTGGGGGCTTCTAGCGACCCCAACGAGGATACAGTAGTGGTTGATGGTTCCGCAAGGTGCATTTTTAAATGCTGATCGGACCATGTTAGTCAGAGACTGAACCCATAATCTTTCAGCTTGAGATGCTGAGAAAAGGTTCCCCCACTGTTGATTCCTCTATAACAGAATCAACCTCATCCTGATCCCCTTCAGGCAGGTCGATCCCTGTATGGGACTGTTGCTCTGCTAACAGGCACTCTGAAGGAGGAGACGGAGATCGGGCGTGCTTTCCCTGACAGGGAGGCAGCGATAAATGTTGACAATCTCTCTCTAATCCTCCCAGAGCTGAGGAAAAAACCTCCTCTGTTACATACACAGGAGCAGGTGAACTGAGGACAGCCACAGTACCAAGTACCCTGCGGGGTCTCTACGGTCACTTACCTCTGAACTTCAGGGGAGACTGGTGCAGCAGGAGTATGCCCAAGATCCTCCGAGCCCGATGAGACCCCCTTCGCTTCCTGGAAGATTCAGTTCCGGAGCTTCTGGACGGCATATTCCTAAGCCTAAAGCTGAGGTATTCCAGCCGTAATACACCACTTTTACTGAGAATAGTCTAGCACAATTGCTGCTATATCACAGTTGGTGTCTACTAATGTGCCTTTCTAGGGGATGCCTGTATCAACCGCTTGCTGTATGCCTTTAAATGTTGCCAGCTCTGTCTCTGTACTTCATAGCCAGCTCACTACAATATTGTGGTTTTTTTAAACTGCTGGGACGCCCGCACATGCGCAGAAGCGCTGCGGCGCGCACAGAGCGTCATCCCCCAGGCTCCGCCCCCTTTCCCGGCTCACCTCTATATATAGAGGCGCGTGCACGCGCACGCGCGCGGGCACGTGCGCCTTCGGCGCTAATTTCAAATATGGTAACAAGGGACAGGAGCCAGGGCCCCTCTTTGCCGCAGGCCGGGGGATGGACGAGCACTGCAACATGGCAGAGGAAGCAGTTTCCTATAAGAGAACTCACCATCTGCCTGGACTTTGCTCTGCTGAGAAGAAGCTAGTCCACATGACAAGAAAACATTCCACAGCGGCCTCTAGTGGACAAACACAGGTACCGCAGTCTAATATATTAAATATATATAAAAAAAAATTTTTTTTTTTTTTTCTTGACCACCATTAAAAATTATTACATTTTTTTAGTAGTTACAGGCATGCACAGAATTTTGCGGGAATACCATTAGGTAACAGACAGAAAGACAAATTAGGCTTGGGGGTCCCCCAATAGAACCAAGTTCCTGGGGGCCCCCACTTACCTGTTCCTCGCCGCAGGACTTTGTTTGGTCCACAAAAGCCCAAACTTCACCTATCACGGCAGGCATTGTAATCAAACCTTCAGGGACCGGGTTCCCAAGGATTCCACTCCCCTGGACCTGTATAGCACCCTGCACAGAAAACATCTTGGTCGTGGGTATGACCAGAGCTCTGGATCCCAGGGTCCAGCTCTCCTAAGAGAAGCATTACAGGCAAAACCTTGCTCTTCTCTGCAAGGCCCGGGTACCGACCGTTTAGCTATGAAGCTTTTTTGGTCGGATCCGGAATAGCTTACTGAGGCCCAAAAGAACCTGTACGCAAGCTCAGTGAAAAACACATGTTTCTTCTTGGCCAACACCTTAGACACTGGCAAAAAACTGAGGTGCTCCCGGATGGGAGGGGCTTATATAGGGGAGGGTACTTCCGGTTTTGGAAGTTGCCAGTGCCAGCACCTGACGGTATCTATATAACCCATTAGTAATGACTATGTCGCTCTGTGTCCCGTGATGTACGAGAAAGAAAAAAAAAAGAAATTACAAAAAGTTGTCACTAAATGATATATTGCTCACACATGCCATGGTTATATGTGGAATTTCACCCCAAAATACATTTTGCTGCTTCTCCTGAGTACGGGGATACCACATGTGTGGGACTTTTTGGGAGCCTAGCCGCGTACAGGACCCCGGAAACCAAGCACCGCCTTCAGGATTTCTAAGGGCGCAAATTTTTGATTTCACTCCTCACTACCTATCACAGTTTCGAAGGCCATAAAATGCCAAAATAGCACAAAACCCCCCCAAATGACCCCATTTTAGAAAGTAGACACCCCAAGGAAATTGCTGAGAGGCCTGTTGAGCCCATTGAATATATTTTTTTTTGTCCCAAGTGATTGAATAATGACAAAAAAAAAAAATTACAAAAAGTTGTCACTAAATGATATATTGCTCACACATGCCATGGTTATATGTGGAATTACACCCCAAAATACATTTTGCTGCTTCTCCTGAGTACGGGGATACCACATGTGTGGGACTTTTTAGGAGCCTAGCCGCGTACGGGACCCCGAAAACCAAGCACCGCCTTCAGGATTTCTAGGCACAAATTTTTTATTTCACTCCTCACTACCTATCACAGTTTTGAAGGCCATAAAATGCCAAAATCGCACAAAACCCCCCCAAATGACCCCATTTTGGAATATAGACACCCCAAGCTATTTGCTGAGAGGAATGGCGAGTATTTTACAGCTCTCATTTGTTTTTGAAAATGAAGAAAGAAAATATATATATATATATATTTTTTTTCAATTTTCAAAACTTTGTGACAAAAAATTGAGATCTGCAAAATACTCACAATACCTCTCAGCAAATAGCTTGGGGTGTCTACTTTCCAAAATGGGGTCATTTGGGGGGGTTTTGTGCCATCTGGGCATTCCATGGCCTCCGAAACTGTGATAGGCAGTGAGAAGTGAAATCAAAAATTTACACCCTTAGAAAGCCTGAAGGCGGTGATTGGTTTTTGGGGTCCCGTACGTGGCTAGGCTCCCAAAAAGTCTCACACATGTGGTATCCCCGTACTCAGGAGAAGCAACAGAATGTATTTTGGGGTGTAATTCCACATATGCCCATGGCATGTTTGAGCAATATATCATTTAGTGACAACTTTGTGCAAAAAAATAAAAAAAAATAAAAAAAATTGTCATTTTTCCGCAACTTGTGTCAACATATAAAATATTCCATGGACTCGACATGCCTCTCAGTATATAGCTTGGGATGTCTACTTTCCAAAATGGGGTCATTTGGGGGGGTTTTGAACTGTTTTGGCATTTTATACACAACATTAGGAAGCTTACATCCACTCTTCTAACCACTTGAAGACAAAGCCCTTTTTGACACTTTTTGTTTACATGAAAACATTTTTTTTTTTGCAATAAAATTATGTTGAACCCCCAAACATTATATATATTTTTAAAGCAAAGTCCCTACAGATTAAAATGGTGGGTGTTGCATTTTTTTTTTCTACACAGTATTTGCGCAGCGATTTTTCAAACGCATTTTTTGGGTTAAAAAATACACTTTTTTTAATTTTAATGCACTAAAACACACTATATTGCCCAAATGTTTGATGAAATAAAAAAGATGATCTTAGGCCGAGTACATAGATACCAAACACGACATGCTTTAAAATTTCGCACAAACGCGCATTGGCGACAAACTACATACATTTTTAAAAGCCTTTAAAAGCCTTTACAGGTTACCCCAGTAGATTTACAGAGGAGGTCTACTACTAAAATGATTGCCCTCGATCTGACCTTCGCGGTGATACCTTACATGCATGGTGCAATTGCTGTTTACATATGACGCCAGACCGACGCTTGCGTTCGCCATTGGGCAAGAGCAGGGCAGGACAGGGGTGCTTTTTTTTTTTTTCTTTTTTTTTTTATTATTAATTTTGCTTTTTTATTTTATTTTTAAATTGTTCCTTCCAAGTATTTTTTTTTTTATCATTTTTATTGTTATCTCAGGGAATGTAAATATCCCCTATGATAGCAATAGGTAGTGACAGGTACTCTTTTTTTGAAAAAACTGGGGTCTTCTAGACCCTAGATTTTTCCTCTGCCCTCAAAGCATCTGACCACACCAAGATCGGTGTGATAAAATGCTTTTCCAATTTCCCAATGGCGCTTTTTATATCCGGGGGGGGGGACATTCCCTCCCACTGCTTGTAAAAGCAGTCCAGAGGCTAATTAGCCGCTAGGATTGCTTTTACATGAAAGCCGGCCGCAGGCTGAAAAGAATGATACCAAGATGATACCTAAACCCGCAGGCATCATTCTGGTATAAACATTCAAAGTCCAGCAACATACCAGTACGTTGCTGGTCCTTGTTGGACATGTATTGTAATCTTTTTTTTTCATGCAGCCAGTTGGCTGAACGAAAAAAGAGATTGATCGGTGGGTATGCCCACCATTAGAATACCGCCCTTCATCCACCCACTTCCAATGATGGGCATACACGCACCATTTATATATGCCGAAGCATGGGGGCATCCTCCCGCAAAAAAGTTATGCCGCACACACATGGTCGGACTTTTCCACGGGCAAGCCTCCGTCGGAATTTCGACCGTATGTACGCGGCATTAGGAGCAAAATCGCTCCTCCGCCCCTGCTGCCCCAATGCTTCGGCATATTTGCTTTTTTTTTTAACTGTGGTGGTGAAATCACCTCCTACAGCACTGGAGTCGCAGGGATCAGGCCTGTCTCTGCGAACGCTGCAGTTATGTGTGTTTTTGTTTTGTAAGTGACAGTGATCGATCGATACTGCACTTGGGTGGCCTGGGCTGGACGGAGGGGCAAAACGCAGGTGCCAGCAGGTATCTGGGCTGATCCCGCTAACACTGCGTTTTTGGGAACCCTAAACTCCTGGGGACGCTAGTATAGATCTGATCAGATCAGATATTGATCTGTTCAGATACTATACCACTAAGGGGGGTGTATGCTTCACGCGTGGGTGTTAGCGTTACTGGCACTAACCTGATGCTGCCTGGGGTGTGACTCAGACCCTCTCTGACGCTAAAACCTAATTGATATCACCCGCCGGGCGATCAGGGGGTTAAACCTTTATTGGGTTATATACACGGCGGGTGCCCTGACACTATAAAAAGCAAACTAACTAACCAGCGTCACCCGTAACACTTATATGGTGATCACTGGTGAAAGGGTTAACTAGGGGCAATCAGGGGGTTAAAACCTTTATTAGATAATATATTGGGGTACCTGATGCTATAAAAACCTGCGGCGAACCTAAAAAAAATTACCAGCTACCGATCTGCATCACCGACACTAAGACAGCGTTTAGAAAAACGATCGCTTAGCGACAGTGGTGATGGGGGTGAAAGGGTTACCTGGGGGGCGATCAAGGGGGTTAAACCTTTATTAGATAATATATTGGGGTACCTGACGCTATAAAAACATGCGGCGAACCTAAAAAAAATTACTGGCTACCGATCTGCATCACCGAGACTAAGACAGTGTTTAGAAAAACGATCGCTTAGCGACAGTGGTGATAGGGGGTGAAAGGGTTACCTGGGGGGCGATCAAGGGGGTTAAACCTTTATTAGATAATATATTGGGGTACCTGACGCTATAAAAACCTGCGGCGAACCTAAAAAAAATTACCAGCTACCGATCTGCATCACCGACACTAAGACAGCGTTTAGAAAAACGATCGCTTAGCGACAGTGGTGATGGGGGTGAAAGGGTTACCTGGGGGGCGATCAAGGGGGTTAAACCTTTATTAGATAATATATTGGGATACCTGACGCTATAAAAACCTGCGGCGAACCAAAAAAAAATTACTGGCTACCGATCTGCATCACTGACACTAAGACAGCGTTTAGAAAAACAATTGCTTAGCGACAGTGGTGATAGGGGGTGAAAGGGTTACCTGGGGGGCGATCAAGGGGGTTAAACCTTTATTAGATAATATATTGGGGTACCTGACGCTATAAAAACCTGCGGCGAACCTAAAAAAAATTACCGGCTACCGATCTGCATCACAGACACTAAGACAGCGTTTAGAAAAACGATCGCTTAGTGACAGTGGTGATAGGGGGTGAAAGGGTTACCTGGGGGGCGATCAAGGGGGTTAAACCTTTATTAGATAATATATTGGGGTACCTGACGCTATAAAAACATGCGGCGAACCTAAAAAAAATTACTGGCTGCCGATCGGCATCACTGACGCTAAGACAGCGATCAGAAAAATGATCGCTTAGCGACAGTGGTGATAGGGGGTGAAAGGGTTATCTGGGGGGTGATCAGGGGGTTAAACCTTTATTAGGGGGGTTAGGGGGCTACACTGGACCTAAGACTAAACTTTGGTGACACTTTTACAGTCACAAATGTCACTGATTGCAGTGATCACTAAATAAATGGTCACTGCAATCAGTGACACTGTGACTGGGGGCTGGGGGGGTGATCTGGGGGGTGATCTGGGGTGTCTGGGGGGGCCTGGGGGGCGATTTATGTCCCTATGTGTCCTGGTGTCAGTGTAGTGTTGTGTGCACTGACCTGATGTCTTCTCTTGTACGGCGCTCGGTATATGTGAGCGCCGCACCAGAGATGACATCACTTCCTCCTGCTCCCTCTGTCTGACACAGACAGAGGGGGCATTTCTATTCGCCGGGAGCGATCGCGGGGGGGGGGGGGGTGGCCAGAAACGAATGGCTGCCCCCTCATCCCGGAACGCTCCCGGACACTTAGCCACCGCTCACTGTATAGGAGGGGGGTCCGATTGGACCCCCCAACTATACAAAGGCAATCACGTACACTCTACGTGATTGTGCCTGTCAGTGCCATTCTGCCGACGTATATATACAGTGAGCGGTCGTTAAGTGGTTAATGATAAGTGTGCGGTCATGCCACGCTGTACCCATATGACATTTTTAGTATTTTTTAACACAAATAGAGCTTTTTTTTTTGGTGGTATTTAATTACCATGGGGTTCTTTATTTTTTGTTAAATGAAAAAAAGACTCAAAAAAATAAAAAGTTTTTCTTAGTTTCTGTTATAAAATTTTGCAAATAAGTCATTTTTAATTTTTCTTCTTCACAGATGTGCGCTGATGATACTGCACTGATGGGCATTGATGAGACTGCAATGTTGAGGCTGCACTGATGGGCACTGATGAGGTGGCACTGATGAGGGGGCACTGACGTGGCTGCACTGATGGGCACTGATGAGGTGGCACTGATGAGGGTGCACTGGTGAGGGTGCACTGATGTGGCTGCACTGATGTGACTGCACTGATGGGCACTGATGAGGTGGCACTGATGGGCACTGATGAGGCAGCACTGATGAGGGGGCACTGACGGGGCTGCACATATGAAGCGGCACTGATGGGCACTGATTGGCACTGTTGGGGCTGCACTGATCATCAGGACACTGATGATCAGTGCCCTGATTATCTGTATAAATGTCCGTTACACTTGCCGGTTATTGGCTTTCCGTTCCTTTCTGCTGTCACAGTGTGTGAGAAAAAGAATGCCGATAACCGACAAGTTTATTTACCGTATTTGCCAGTGTATAAGGCGACTGGGCGTATAAGACGACCCCCTAATTTTAATTTTTTTTAAGATTTTTTGCCTCTACTCACCGTATAAGACGATCCACCTTCCGAGGCTTCCGACGCTTCATATTTCTTCCTTCTGAAGCCATATTCTTCTTCATTCTTGCTGGAGCTGGAGCCATATTCTTCTTCCTTCTTGCTGGAACTGGAGCCAATCACGGCGAGCGATGTATTCTATTAATGAATACAAAGCCTGCTTGAATTGGCAGAGGCTGTAACATCATCAGCCCACGCCTCTCTGACTCTCAAAGCCAATCCGAGCAGGCTACTGTATGTTGCCTGCTCGGATTGGCAGAGGTTGTTACTCCAATCCGAGCAGGCCCTGTATTCATCTGAATACATCGCTCACCGGGATTGGCTAAGCGGTATATACTGCATGTAGCCGAAGCTACATACAGTATAACCGCACATCCAGCAGGCATCCGAGCAGCTGACCCGGCGTTTAAGACAACCCCAGCTTTTTGGACAGTTTTTTTAAGTGTTAAAGGTAGTCTTATACGCCAGCAAATACAGTACATGTGATCAGCTGTGATTGGAGACCTGCGTAGCATCAAGAGTCTTTTTGGAATCAAATTTAGGACCAGAATGAAGGAGAGGGTTTGATGTGGGGCATGACACAGGGCCTTATCAGGAGCAGATGCTGCAGGTTTGGCTGGAGAAAGTTTGCCCATCTGACCTTTTAATTTATCTAAACAGATTTGTCCTAACATAGTCCTAACCTGTCAGCATGCCAAGAATATGCTATCATCACAGGGGTGTAATAAATATATTTTGTTTGTGGGACTGGTCAGGGCATAGCTCCCAACTGTCCCTGATTTGGAGCAATGTCCCTCTGTCCCTCTTTTCTCCTCCTTTGTCCCTCATTTTGGTCTGATCCATATAGTTGTGTATGAAATGCACTTTTTATCTTTCAAAAAGTGTTTTCCAGTGCTAAACCTTTCATCCAAATTTCAAATTGCTTCATTTGTCAATTTTAAAAGCCAATATAAAGGCATGCACTGATGAGGCGGCACTAATGAGGCTGCACTGAAAGGCACTGATAGGTGGCACTAATAGGCTGCACTGATGACACTGATTGGCACTGATGAGGCAGCACTGATAGGTGGCACTGATGAGGAGGCACTGGTGTGCACTGATGAGGCGGCACTAATGAGGCTGCACTGATAGGTGGCACTAATAGGCTGCACTAATAGGCTGCACTGATAGACACTGATGGGCACTGATGAGGCGACACTGATAGGTGGCACTAATGAGGCTGCACTGAAAGGCTCTGATAGGTGGCACTGATAGGCAGCACTAATAGGCGACAATAATAGGTGGCACTGATAGGCACTGGTAGGTAGCACTTATAGGCTACACTGATATGTGACATTAATGAGGAGGCACTGATGGGCACTGATTGACAGCACTGACGAGCACTGATTGGCAGCACTGATGAGCACTGATTGGCAGCACTGGCGGGCACTGTTGAGACTGCACTGATAATCAGGACATCAGTGCCCTGATTATCAGTGTGTCGATTTCCCTTTAACACAAGCGGGTTATCGGCTCTCTTCTCCATTCCTCACACTATCAGTTTACATCCGTGATCAGCTGTTATTGAACACAGCGGATCTCGTGGCAAAGGGCCGCTGTGATTGGCCCTATATCCCGATCTGTAATCAGCTGAGTACGAATGAACGCAGCGCGGTCACAGGAGGACATCCATGGCCACCCTCCCGGCAAAGTAAGCTTGTGCTGTAACCGTTTTTCGGCTATAACGCGGTTGGAAGGGGTTAAAAAATGTGTTTACATTCATTTAAAATGCATATATAATCTTATAGGAAGATTTTAAGCGCTTCCTATTGGCCTGCTAATGGTCCAGTGGAAGTGTGCTACATTCCTATTGTCACGAGAGGTACTCATTGTTGTGCTGTTATGTAGCTTGTATCTGCATCAAAGCAGAGTGGAGTGCTCCGGGCACGATACACGTTATATATGACACTATCAGCCCTAAGCTCGGTGTCTCACTCTCAATCCCATCAGAAACATTTTTTGCATTGTCTTTTGGGGAGTGGGTGAAAATATTTATTTTCTTTTACGTCTTCGTTTTAAAAATCTGCGTCACCTGTGGCAAAACCTTTTATTTACAACTTATAGTTTAGGAGTCAGTCTGCCCAACACGGTTTTAGTTTTTTTGGTACATACTGTATGTATCAGCTGAAGCACCTGGCAGCTTCCAGGTGCCTCTTGGGATTCCAAAGGTGACATCACAGTAGTTGAGTTTCCAGCTCTACCACTGGATCCCCGTTCCCTCTGTTGGGGTCTAAAGGGAATCTTCCATAAGAGAATAATGAAAACTGCTGTTACTGACCATTCTTTTTGCAAAATGCTGGATCCCTGGCTGCCATCGTGACGCTTTGATTTTAATGTTGTTCAAAGCTGGTTATTCATGGTTAGGTTTTTTTTTCTGCCACAAACGAGGTGGATGTAGGAATCCCCAAACGCTGGGAGATTGTATTGTATTGTCCTGCTGGACAACACACAAAAATTGTCATACGGAAAAATTGTCATACCTAAATTAAAGTTTCTTTCATGTAGCACCTCCCAGTGTAGAGCAGGCTGCTAAGTAAATTGAGTTTGTCTCCCCTGTAATCAGTGGAGCAAGGGGTTGATTATTTAGGGTTGCTAAATGTCTCAAAGGCTGCTGCTCTGTTACTTCCCCATTTTTTCCAGAGGATTTAAAAATCATAGTGGGAGAAAGGACTGAGCATCCAGCCTGAATATTTATGGAAATATAGCAAATCTCTAAAAGTCGGGCCCAGTAGGTGGCTGGAGAGCCCATAAATAGCGGGAGGTCTGGGCAGCGGTCTGCAGTGTTCCTGGGTCCAGTCCTGCAGGGGGAGACCCCTGTGAGGGGGCTCTGCCCCCTGGTGCAGGAGTCTAGAGAAGGTCTTGAGGAAAACATTGAGGTCCCAGCTAGGCTTAGCTGGGGAGACCTAGGATCAAATTGGGTCTGGAAAAGCTCACTGGAGAGAGCCAGGAGGAAGTTGGTGGGAAAGAGTCCATCTCTCCTATGGTGGTGTGAGTCTTCATCTCCCTCACTAGAAAGACCCTGGTGAATATTGGCAGGAGGCAACCGATGATCCTGTGAGTAGATGGTCCAAGTGCTGAAGAATAGTGACTGCGTGTTGCTTTTGACTCTGGAAATAGTACAGGTCATCAAAAGCATAGGAGATCCTGTGAAACATTCAGTTTGTACAGTGCAGCCAGAAATTGAGGAGTCCTCAAGCTGTTCAGTTTTGCAGTTCAGTGGGGTATCCCATGGTCCCTACCCCTTAACTAGAAACCCCTAGGCTGTTGGAGCCAGTGAAAGAGTGCTGAAAATGAGGTGTGCCTGGCTGTGTGTGCGCTATGGGGGAAATTCGACCAAATTCGCCAGTGGCTCCTACGTGGGTGCAGTTTTCCAGCACCCGGGGAGCCACAGGTGGTGCATGCAGCTGGCCGTAGAAGTGCATGGAAATGCCAATGCTCTTTTGCACTGGTGCTTACCTGCACGTGTGCGTAAGACATTTTTAAAAAATTAAGAAATTTTGCACATGCGAGGTTAAACGCATGGAGAATGCATTTACAGGAGTACAAGCATGAACAGCGATGCACGTCTATGGCCAGGTTTCCGTGTCACCTGCTGCTCCGTGGGCATGGGAAATGACGGGAGTTTTTTACGGTCCCTTGCACCTGTCAACATCAGAGTTGGGGTAAAGTCTGAAATCCAGATCTAATGCCGCGTACACACGATCGCTTTTACCGATGAAAACAGTCCGATGGATTTTTTTCATCGGACAAACCGATCGTGTATGGGCCCCATCGGTGTCAAAAAATAGAACATGTTTTAAATTTTTCCGATGGATAAAAAACCGATAGCAAATTCCGATCGTCTATGGGCAAGTCCATCGGTTAAAAAACCCACGCATGCTCAGAATCAAGTCGACGCATGCTCAGAAGCATTGAACTTAATTTTTCTCGGCTCATCGGAGTGTTTTACGTCACGGTCGGTTTTTTGACTGATGGTGTGTAGGCAAGACTGATGGAAGTCAGCTTTATCGGTTTTCCAATGGAAAAATCCATCGGTTTAAAAACCATAGGAAATCCGATCGTGTGTACAGGGCTTAAAACGTATTACTAATATGTGACTTGGAAAATACTAAAGGCAGAGGATGAGCATGACAGCTATGTTTCTGTAGCAGGGGGTCAGAAATGCCAGTTCAGGAATTTCTCCTGTGACAGGTTCTTATGGCAGGGGAATCCTGAGATACCAGAATAGCTTTGCTCAGATAGTTATCTGTGCAGTGAGTCAGAGCAATGCTTTCCTGCCATGGTGCTCTGCAGGCAGGTGGGCCCCAAGCCGTAGGCGGCTCCCCGTCCCCAGCAGGTAAGAGTCATCTCTGGGAGAGGTTTACACCAGGAAATCCACTTTGTACACACGCAGCACAGAAATACAAGTGGGTGGAAATGTTCTGACTATGGGTAAAGGAGGAGCAGGCCCTCGAGGTGGAGTTATCACACCAGGCAGAAAAAAAAAATAAGTAGGTTAAAGTCAGAAGGGAGGTGACAGGGATGGAGCTACACAGGTGACAGAGAGAAGAATGTGGCCTGGCCAGCTATAGCCAGACATCTCGTACAAGCCACCTGCAGAGACGCCAAGCGTACAGGTGATGTCTTCTCCAACATGGAGCTGGATGTATACCTCCAGGTGGGATAAGTGTGCTTCGCCAAGAGCTAACCTGGGAAATTAATCCATGGGGAGTCTGGGATCTGGAACCTTTCCACTGCTGGTCATCATCGCCCTGCACCTACTACTCCTGCAGAGCCCATGTCAGGGTGGGTTAGGAGGAGTTGAAGATTCACCAAGACAAATCAAGGCCAACTTTGTAAGACATATTTTTTATTGCTTTAATATTTTGCTTATATTGATAGAGAGAGAGAGACTGAGACAGTTACGATGAGATAGACAAAGAGGGAATGGGAGAGAGAGAGAGAAAAGACGGAGAGGGAGAGAGAAAGAAGGGAATGGGAACGAGAGAGAGAGAAAAGAGGGAATGGGAGAGAGAGAGAGAAAAGAGGGAGAGGGAGTGAGAGAAAAGAGGGAGAGGAAAGAGGGAGAGGGGGAGAGAGAGAGAAAAGATGGAATGGGAGAGAGAGAGAGAAGAGAGGGAGAGGGAGAGAGAAAGAAGGGAATGGGAGAGAGAGAGAAAAGAGGGAGAGGGAGAGAGAAAGAAGGGAATGGGAGAGAGAGAGAGAGAGAGAAAAGAGGGAGAGGGAGAGAGAGAAAAGAGGGAGAGGGAGAGAGGAAGAAGGGAATGGGAGAGAGAGAAAAGAGGGAGAGGGAGAGAGAGAAAAGAGGGAGAGGGAGAGAGAAAGAATGGAATGGGAGAGAGAGAGAAAAGAGGGAGAGAGAGAAAAGAGGGAGTGGGAGAGAGAAAGAAGGGAATGGGAGAGAGAGAGAAAAGAGGGAGAGGAGAGAGAGAAAAGAGGGAGAGGAAAGAGGGAGAGGGGGAGAGAGAGAGAGAAAAGAGGGAATGGGAGGGAGAGAGAGAAAAGAGGGAGAGGGAGAGAGAAACAAGGGAATGGGAGAGAGAGAGAGAAAAGAGGGAGAGGGAGAGAGAAAGAAGGGAATGGGGGAGAGAGAGAGAAAAGATGGAGAGGGAGAGAGAGAAAAGAGGGGGAGAGAGAGAGAAAAGAGGGAGAGGGGGGAGAGAGAAAAGAGGGAGAGGGGGAGAGAGAGAGAAAAGAGGGAGAGGGAGAGAGAGAAAAGAGGGAGAGGGGGAGAGAGAGAGAAAAGAGGGAGAGGGAGAGAGAGAAAAGAGGGAGAAAGAAAGTAAGAACTGTTACTAATCTGCATTGCATGTACCGTAAGGTTGCTTTCACACAGCTCCCTTGCGAAAACATAGTAAAAACACATATGCACCTGTGAAAAGCACAGGTGACTCGTTGTTGAGTTTTTGCCACATTTTTTTAATGCGTTTTCAATGCATTTCAATATGAATGTGCATTTTGGGTGTTTTTTTTTTTTTTTTTGCCGCACCAAACATGCACCAAAAATGCAGCATGCAGGATGTTTAAAAATGCAACTAACCCGCAGATGACTGGTGGGAAGCGTTCCATAGGATTTAATGGTCATGCATTTTTTGTAAGGCGAGAACAGAAGAAAAGCTGATCATGATCACTGTGAAAAGGCTCTAATAGTGAACAATTGCACAAATTTGGAGCATTGTGCAATCAATAATTAATCGCTACTACATGGTAAACTACATTGTCCAGTAGATGTAGCGATCGATAATCGCTAGCAAATAATTTATGGGAAATAATGGCCAATTTGATTTTATTAGTAAAAAACACCCACAGTCACCCAGTTCAATGGAGGAGGAAGAGCGGCGATAGAGACAGTGGCAAAGGGGTGGGGGGAGAGAAAGAAATAGAGAGAGGGCTAAATGGAGAAATAGAGATGGGAGGCATAGAGAGAGCAATAGACTAGGTAGAAAAAGTGAAAAATAGAGATGGAGAGAAAGAGAAAAATTGAGATGGAGAGATATAGAGATATGGAAAGAGAGAAAAAAGAGAGATAAAGATGGAGGGATACAGAGATCGATAGAGAGATAAAATAGAGGTGGGGAAAGAGTGAGGGGTGGGGGGACAAGGTGAAATAAAGATGGAGTTATACAGGGAGAGATAATGACAGATGGAAATTAGAGAAAGAAAAAATGATGTAGAGAGAGGGATGAAAAAAGGAGAGAAAAAGAGATGGAGGGAGAGAAGGGGATAGAAAGAAACAAAGATGAAAAGAGAGAGAAATAGACATGTGGATAAAGAAAGCAAGAGAGCAATAGGAAACTAAAGCGAGAAACAGAGACGTGGGGTGGATTTACTAAAGGCCAATAGACTGTACACTTTGCAAAGTCCAGTTACACTCTACAAGAGCAGTTGCTCCAGAGCTTAGTAAATGAGCAGAAGCTCTGCTGACTTCCATCATCCAATCATGTGCAAGAAAAAGTGAAGCTTTACCTCATTTACTAAACTTTGCAGCAACTGCACTTGCAGAGAGCAATTGCTCTTTGCAAAGTGCACAATCTATTGGCCTTTCGTAAATCAACCCCGTAGAGAGAAAGAGGGAAGAAAAGAGAAATAGAGATGTGGAGAGAAAGAGAAAGAAAAAAAAGAGGGATGGGAGAAGGATAGGATAGGATAGAATTGGAGAAATAAATGGAAAAGAAACGAGAGAGAGAGAGAGAGAGAGAGAGAGAGAGAGAGAGACAGAGAGAGAGAGAGAGAGAAAGAGAGAGAGAGATGATTTATGTTATTATGTAAAATAGATTGAACTGGACAGAAAACTACATAAATTTTACAATTGGCAATCAGGTCCCCACCGGCGGATTATGCCCCCCCCCCCCTGTACTGCGCAGGCGCGGCGCTCGCGCAGTACGAACCTGAATGAGCCTCCGAAAATAGCCGAACATATGTAGAGCTGATGCGTGGACCTCGCTGTAAGTGGCCAATCGGCCTCACACGTCCTCGCTTCGCTCGCTCGGCCTGCTGGCTCTTTTTTTAACATCCTCCATGTCTACGGGATGGTAAGGAAAGAGCCTGGATGTCAGAAGCGTAGCACAATTTGGTGTGCGCAGGCACCATCTAGAGCTGACTCTCAACTCTACATGTTCGGCTATTTTCGGAGGCAAGCGCCGGGCCTGCGCAGTACAGGGGGGGCATAATCCGCAGGGGGACCTTTCTCGGCAAGACACCGGCTGTGTGAATACATACTAAAGTATACTTAAGTTGTTTATAGGATATTAATTATCTAAATATTATCTTAGTATGTAGCGTGTTTATGGATACAATACTGCTTGCAATTTAGATTGTATTTACATTGTATACACCTGTATTTTCTTGACATGCATCTGTTAAGGATGAATCAAGGAGCTGTTTATATATATTGCCTATAACCCCGATAGAGCAAATAATATAAATAATAATAATAATAATAATAATAATAATAATAATTTGGGATGGCTGTCTCAATGTTGATTCCTCCTGGAACCATAGACAGGAATGCCATACAGTGTCAGTTGAAAATGATGACACACCATGACTATGTCAATCTAAGTTATAAAGATCTGTCTCTCCTATTAGTAATGGAAGACTTAAAGCGGAGTTCCACCCAAAAATTCAATTTCTGACGCTACATAAACTGTGACCAATTTGAATGTAAGCTCTGGCGGTGCAGGACCTTGGCCTTTATTTGTGTAATAATAGTGTTTATCAATTCTGTGAAGGTGTTTCGTTAGGCCTCATGCCCACGGACGTTTTTACAGCCGCGTTTTTGAGCGTTTTTTACAGCTTAAAAACGCCTGTCCATGTTATTGTATACATTTTTAGACCGTATTTTTTTCGAAAAAAAAAAAAAACCCGCCGGAGCTCAAAAACGCAATCGCTGCATTTTTACGCGTTTTTTTTATGCCTAACGCCGACGCAGCGGAACGCACTGGTCCTGTTCTTTTTTTACAGCTTAAAAACGCCTATGCTATTTGCAGCTCAAAATGAAGCTATAGACTAAACGCGGCTGTAAAAACGTCCGTGGGCATGAGGCCTTGTTGTTATATGTTGTTTCCTTTGTAGCGATGAAGTTGTATACAAACAAACCTTTGTGTGTACATTGGGATTTTGTGCTTTTTGATGTGATGGATCTTTATTGGAAGTTTTATGGTGGTGCATTTCATCTATAGAAGCCAATATAATTCTATATATACGTTTATACCACCTGTCATAAGGTTGATGGCAGCTTTAGTCATGTGAAGGATAGCCTGGGTCTTAGGCCCCTTTCACACGGGGCGGATCCGTGCAGATCCGCCCCGTGAAGCTCCGCTTGCTCAGCGGGGATCGCTCCGTTGATCCCCGCTGAGCCGACGGATGACTGGGCTGTCCCCGCACACTGTGCAGGGACCGCCCTGTCAGAGCGCCGCTCTCCCCTATGGGGAATCGGATGACGACGGACCGTAGAGTCCGTTGTCATCCGATCCGCTCCGCCGACGGAAAGAAAAATAGGGTTTTCCTCCGTCACACTTTGGCGGAGCGGAGCGGATGTCAGCGGACATGTCTCCGCTGACATCCGTGCCTCCATAGGGGTACATGGAGGATCCGTTTCAGGTCCGCCTAAAAAACTGACAGGCGGACCTGAACGGACCTCCGTGTGAAAGAGCCCTTACAGTTTACAGTCTGAGCGTGCCTGCTGTCCCCGATTGATTGCCTGATTTAGATTTGTTTATTTGTTCTTGTTCAACCATAAAATTCATTTCCTTTACGTTATCTCAGTTTTATTATCTATATGGCTTTTTTTTAAGATAGACATATAAAAAAATACTTTATGACAACTTCTTCAGCAAAACTCCCACTAAGTGGACCTGTCATCTGATATATGTTAAAGTGGTTGTAAACTCACTTTATAAACAAAGACCTACAGGTAAGCCTAGTTTAAGGCTTACCTGTAGGTGCATGAAATATCTCCTTAACCTACACGGTTTAAGGAGATATTTGCATTTAAATGCGGCGACGCTGACGTCACGCGCATGCGCATAGGGTTAACCCCATTCACAAATTCGGCTAGGTCGCAACATTCGACGGCGTAGCCGAATTCGACAGCTCACGCGCGCATACGCGGAGTCACGTCTTCGCCGCTCAGGCCAATCACAGCGCCGGAGCGGCGCTGTGATTGGCTGCAGCGGCGATACCCGGAAGTAACCTTCCGGCTATCGCCGCAGCGATGGACGTGGCTGAAGAGGGAGACGAGGACGGCTTTGAGGGCCCCGATCTAAGGTAAGTGATGCATAATGAGCTATTATGCTAGTCATATTAGCTCATTATGCCTTTCTCTTACAGGTAGTTAAAAAAAAAAAATAATAATTTAGGAGGGTTTACAACCACTTTAAGAGGAACTTCAGTACCCCGTAATTTGAAAGTCTGGGACCATGGACGTCCACTGAATTTTTTCAGGGGGGGGGGCTTGGGAAGCGGCGATACACAGTCGCATTTTACCCTTTCTTTTGACCGCTAGCGGGGGTTAAAAGCGCCCCCCCCCAAGTTAAAATGTAAAAACACCCCACTGTGCCCCCTGCATCTGTAAATATGTCTTTGTCACTGAGCGGGGCTGGAAGTGGGTGTAAGGGCGGCGGAGGGTGTAGAACACTGCCAATTTGGCCAACACTTTCTCGATTCCAGGGGGGGGGCAAACGACCCCCCTTGCCCTATGGAGCGGACACCCATGTCTGGGATGTGCACAGATGGGCTCTGCCCGGGCCTTAGGGACCCAGCAGAGACCTGCAGCACATTTGCGCATGGGATTTCTGCACATTTTTTACAGTTACTTATATAGTGCCATCAATTTTACTTATATATTATACATTCACATCAGACCCTGCCTTACAATCTAAGGCCCCTTGCTCACATTCATACACATACTGGGGCCAATTTAGGCAGGAGCCAATTAACCTTCCAGCATGTCTTTGGAGTGTGGGAGGAACCCCACTCAAGCACAAGGAGAACATGCACATTCTGTGCAGGGAGTGCCATGGTTGGGATTCAAACTGTTGACTTTAATTCTGCTAGGTGGAAGGGCTAACCACTTAGCCACTGTGCTGCTCGCTGGACCTCAAATCTGCATTGTTTTCGCACATGTGCGGGAAACCTTCTGCATGTGCATAGAGGAGCCACATTTCTCCATCAGCTCCCGAAGCCCTGTGGTACCTCTGTACATGTGCAGACTCAACACCGTTAGAGTGCGTGGGGAGTGCAACATCATTCTCATCAAGAACTCCCCTGCAGCACAAAAAGTATTAGAAATACAAAAAAATACATATTTAAATATAATTGTGGAAGTGGGAGGAGCCAGGTTTAAATAAATTGCTTTATTGGGCCAAGGTCCCCTTTAAGTGCATGAGAATGAATGAACACAGTGAGTGATCAGTACCGATCGCTCTTATTTTTATTTTTAACTGAAGCACAATGAACTATTTTCTATGCTTCAGTTTGTGAATGAACAGGGAGCTGCTCAGCACAGAGAATTTCCCATTTGTTCACTGTCCAGTGCAGCTAAGGCTGCAGATAAAGGGACTGGGGAATCTCTATCCTCAGTTCCTTTCTCTCTATTTAGACCCTTGATATTTCACCAGAGCCCCGCAACGGGGCTCCTAAAAAATTGTAAACAAAAAAAAATCTAAAATAGTATTGTAAAAAATACAATTGTAAAAAAATATATAAAAAAAACGGACACCGCCTACTGCCACCAATCTCTGCTCTGCTGACACTGTCCACTGCTCTGCTGATATACCACGCGTGTGTTTGTGCTCTGGGGTGCACACCCTAATGCAATAGGCTACGCACACCAATGCTGCCACCGCCATGTTTCACGGTGGGGATGGTGTGTTCAGGGTGATGTGCAGTGTTAGTTTTCCGCCACACATAGCGTTTTGCTTTTATGCCACAAAGTTCAAATTTATGTCTCATCTGACCAGAGCACCTTCTTCCACGTGTTTGCTGTGTCCCCCACATGGCTTCTCGCAAACTACAAACAGGACTTCTTATGGTTTTCTTTCAACAATGGCTTTCTTCTTGCCACTCTTCCATAAAGGCCAGATCTGTGGAGAAGCACGACTAATAGTTGTCCTGTGGACAGATTCTCCCACCTGAGCTGTGGATCTCTGCAGCTCCTCCAGAGTTACCATGGGTCTCTTGGCTGCTTCTCTGATGAATGCTCTCCTTGCCCAGCCTGTCAGTTTAGATGGACGGCCATGTCTTGGTAGGTTTGCAGTTGTGTAATATTCTTTCTATTTTCGGATGATGGATTGAACCGTGAGATGTTCAAAGCTTGGGATATTTTTTTTTTTAAACTTCTCCACAATTTTATCCCTGACCTGTCTGATGTGTTCCTTGGCCTTCATGATGCTGTTTGTTCACTAAGGTTCTCTAACAAGCCTTGGAGGGCTTCACAGAATAGCTGTATTAATACTGAGATTAAATTACACACAGGTGGACTCTATTTATTAATTAGGTGACTTCTGAAGGCAATTGGTTCCACTAGATTTTAGTTAGGGGTATCAAAGTAAAGGGGGCTGAATACAAATGCACTCCACACTTTTCACATATTTATTTGTAAACATTTTTGAAAAACCATTTATCATTTTCCTTCCACTTCACAATTATGTGCCACTTTGTGTTGGTCTATCACATAAAATCCCAATAAAATACATTTACGTTTTTGGTTTTAACATGACAAAATGTGGAAAATTTCAAGGGACTGTATATTGTACATTCACATCACTCTCTGCACTCAAAAAGCTTACAATCTAAGGTCCCAGCGGCCAATTTACCTACCAGCATATCTATGGAGTGTGGGAGAAAGCACCAGCAAGCACAGTGTCCTGACCGGGATTAAAACCAGGGACCCCAGTGCCACAAGGTAGAAAGACTATCTACTAAAAGCCACTGTGCTGCCCAGAGGAATTAACCATGGGATTGTTTTTATGAACTACGCTGCTGTCCCTATATTTTCGTCTGTCCTTCTTTACTGTATGTTTTTTTTTCATTTTGAGGATTTTTTGTAGTAAAATATGTAATTATTTATTTATTTTTATTTAGCCCTCGTTCACATTGGAGCGCCTTGTCATGTGATTTGACAGTCAGTCAAGTTACAGTCAAGCTCATGATGTGGAATGAGAAGAGAGAGACCCATTGCCTGTGTCATATACTGTACCCAATGACAGGGGAAATCGAGAAATCCCGAAAATCCATAAAGTTCATATGCTGCTTTAAGCTTTCCCTATAAGGGTAAACTAAATGAATGGAGCTCCACTGACTACATGTTGATCTGGCCTGGCGTGGTCCACCAGCACAACCGTCAGGCAACACTATATATATATATATATATATATATATATATATTACCCTGTCTACCTCTTGGCCCAGCCTTGACCATGACTTTTATAGAACATAAGTTACCCTGTCTGCCCCGCCGCCCAACCCCAAACATGACTATTTTAGAACATGAGTTACCCTGTCCACCCCTTGGCCTGACCCTGACCATGACTTTTATAGAACATGAGTTTCTCTGTCTACCCCTTGGCCTGACCCTGACCATGACTTTTATAGAACATGAGTTGCTCTGTCTACCCCTTGGCCTGACCCTGACCATGACTTTTATAGAACATGAGTTGCTCTGTCTACCCCTTGGCCTGACCCTGACCATGACTTTTATAGAACATGAGTTGCTCTGTCTACCCCTTGGCCTGACCCTGACCATGACTTTTATAGAACATGAGTTGCTCTGTCTACCCCTTGGCATGGCTCCGACCATGACTTTTGTAGAACGTGTGTTGTCATGTCTACCACTCGGCCTGGCCTTGACCATGACTTTTATAGAAAATGTGTTTCCCTGTCCACGCCTTGGCCTGACCCTAACCATGATTTTTGCTGTCTACCCTTCAGCCTGGCCTTGAACATGACTCTGATAGAACATGAGTTGCCCTGTCTCCCCTTAGCCTGGCCCCGACCATAACTTTTTTAGCACATAAATTGCCCTGTGCACCCCTATGCCTAACCCCAGCCATGACTTGCATAGAATATAGAATATAAGTTGCCCTGTCCTCCCCTTGGCCTGGCCCTGACCATGACCTTTAAAGAATATGAGTTGCCCTGTCCACCCCTTAGACCGGCCCTGACCTGTCTACACCTTGGCCCAGCCCAACCATGACTTTTGTAGAACATGAGATGCCCTCTCAGTGTGGACCTGACTGTAACTTTTATAGAACATGAATTGCTCTGTCTACCCCTCAGCCCGGCCATAGCTTCCCATTGTTGTTTTTCTTAAAGTGCGGTCAAATCATTTCACAAAAGGCCCAAAAAACGTATTCTTCTACTCCCTCCTGGGAGAACTGGTAGAAATGTTTTCCTAGTCTCTTCACGTGCGAGAAAAAAATAATTTTGCATTTTTTCCTGGTTGACATTTCCTGTAAAATATTATATTACATTTTGCATTGCTAGAAACATGACCGGAGGGTTAACCTCGATGTGACCATGTTTTACACCAGTTTTTTTTTTTTACTAGGTTGACTTTTTGTGTTAAAAGAACCACAAAACATTGGATTCAAATGATGTGTGAGTGTAATTTAAAAATGTACAAAACAATAGGACTCAAATATATTTAAAGGGGTTGTAAAGGTAAAAGTTTTTACACCTTAATGCATCCTATGCATTAAGGTGAAAAAACATCTGACAATACCAGCCCCCCTCGAGCCCCCGTTTTACTTACCTGAGCCCTCGAAAGTCCCGCGCTCGCCCCCATCATCCTCCTCGTTTGTGAGCCTGGCCATTGATTGGCTACACTGGATGGATTGAAAGCAGCGTAGCCATAGGCTTGCGCTGCTGTCAATCACATCCAATGACGCGGTGCGCCGGGAGGCGGGGCCGAGTGATACAGTGAGCGGCTATGGCCGCCGGCTGTATCACTGGAGCGCGCCCGCAATCACTCACCACCATGCAAGCTCGCATATAGGTGGTGAGTTCTTGGGGGGGGGGGGAGCCGAGACAGCCGCCGAGGGACCCCAGAAGACCAGGTTCAGGCCACTCTGTGCAAAACAAGCTGCACAGTGGAGGTAAGTATAACATGTTTGTTATTTAAAAAAAATAATAATGTATTTACAACCCCTTTAAAATATAAAGGTGACATACCTGGAGGGTTTCCAGTCTGGTATACCTAAAGAAAGATACTGTCAACTGTCACACTGACAGGGGTACAAAAAGCAGTAACAATCTGCTAGAGGTTCTAATCCTTAACCACTTAAGCCCCAGACCATTTGGCTGGCCAAAGACCAGGCCACTTTTTGCGATTCGGCACTGTGTCGCTTTAACTGACAATTGCACGGTCGTGCGACGTGGCTCCCAAACAAAAATTTTGTCCTTTTTTTCCCACAAATAGAGCTTTCTTTTGGTGGTATTTGATCACCTCTGCGGTTTTTATTTTTTGCGCTATAAACAATAATAGAGCGACAATTTAGAAAAAAAAGCAATATTTTGTACTTTTTGCTATAATAAATATCTCCAAAAATATATAAAAAAAAATATTTTGTCCTCAGTTTAGGCCGATACGTATTCTTCTACATATTTTTGGTAAAAAAATCGCAATAAGCGTTGATTGATTGGTTTGCGCAAAAGTTATAGCATCTACAAAATAGGGGATAGTTTTATGGCATTTTTCGAAAAAAAATTTTTTTTACTAGTAATGGCGGCGATCAGTGATTTTTATCGTGACTGCGACATTATGGCGGACACATCGGACACTTTTGACGCCATTTTGGGACCATTGTCATTGATACAGTGATCAGTGCTATAAAAATGCACTGATTACTGTAAAAATTACACTGGCAGTTAACGGGTTAACCAGTAGGGGCCATTGAAGGGGTTAAGTGTGTCCTAGGGAGTGCTTCTAACTGTAGGGGGGGTGGGCTGTGTGTGACACGATACTGATCACCGCTCCCGATTACAGGGAGCTGTGATCAGTGTCCTGTCATTAGGAAAAATAGGGAAAAGCTTGTTTACATCAGCATTTCCCCATTCTTCCTCTCCGTGAGACGATTGCGGGTATCCCCGCGGACATCGAGTCCGCGGGAGCCGTGGTCGGACTCACGGAGCTCGCGGCGGGCGTGCGCACGCCGAAAATGCCGCATCTTAAAGGGGACGTACAGGTACGTCCATCTGCCCACAGGAGCCATTGTGTCTACGTAAATAGTCGTGCACTGGTCCTTAAGTAGTTAAAGTGTCACTAAACCCGCATTATAAAAGAACTATCAATAAATGGTGAATTACATGCTGTTCATACTCACTGAGTTACTATGAGATTCATTTTCTGTATTCTACAAAAAACCTGGTTGATCCTTCTGCTCTCTATCCCCCCCTTCTGTCCATGTCCCCAATGCAGCTAGGGATTTTGAAGAGCATTGTTGGCAGCTCTGCACATGCTCAGTTTTCAGTGAGTTTCTATGCTTAGCATTTCCTCCCTATCACATTTGAGCAGCCCATGTGACACATGTGGGTGTATACACAGTGGTAAATGACAGCCCACTCCCTCCCTCCTCCTCTATGCCCACTAACCAGCTAAACACAATGAGGGCGGGATGTTACATGTAGATTAATGGAGGTTTCACCTCCCTCTTATTCTAAAACACAGTCTGGAGGGGCGTTACACAGCCTGTGACTGCCAGAAATCCGCCCACAACAAAAAATAATAAAGAATTGATCTCAAATATATATTTGTATGGCAATTTAAAACAGTTTATTGATATGAAATATTTTTTTTTTTTTACTAAAGGCTGTTTTTTTAAAATATTCTTTTTATTTTGAACATGTGACCAGCAGCTCCTCCTGCTTATGTTTCCCTGAGAGAGCTGGGTCATGTGACAGCTGTAAATCAATTAGGAAAAAAGAACTTGTATGATTTTTTCGTTTTTATTAAAATAATTACGGTGTCATCATCCATGTACTGTACAGAAATACAGAAATAGAAAGAATAATGTATATTAAACAGTGTGTGTTTAGTATCACTTTATTCATACTTAAAAAAAAAAAAAATATCTTAAACCAAAACTTTATTTTTTTTAAGGTTTTTTATACAATAATGGTTAAAACCTCTGTTAGTTTTTTTTTTGGACCCCGCGTCTCGGGTGCCAGAAGACCTTATCCCGACACTGCACCACATGGTCACATTTACAGCCAGATAGCAGCCTGTGCTAATGACATTCCATTATTATCTCCCACTTGAGCTCCTGTGTGTTTTGTTATGGATAATCTATTTGGCAGCCGTCCCAGCGGAGCGATGATGTCACAGCGCTGGACAAGGACAACCCTTGTGGATTGATCTTTAGAAATCCTTGCATAGAAGAACGCAGTCCATAACTCCAGCCAAAATGTTTTTGATTTTTTTTATTATTAGTGTTGGGTCCGGTAGGAACATGTGCCAGGTCTTTATTGCCAACTGAGTCTCTATTGAGGCCCCCGCCTCATATGTCAATACATGCAGAACACATGACCTGGCGGGAGGAACCATCATGTGCGGTGGGGGAACGGGTATTCAACACACCTGGACGTGTCAGAGGCCTGCAGCGGCTGCAAATCACCAATCAGCAACAGAGTTTTTACATACGGGCTGCCGGAAAGTATAACATATCTTTCTTAAATGTTTGCAAGCGTTGTCTCACAAGACAAGCAGCATTTAAGCCTCTAGGGTGTGCAGTACCGCATTTGACCAGAGGTGCAGGGGCGCCGGTGATGCTCAGAGACACTGGGAGGCTCTCGGAGACACTCGGAGCTGCTCGGAGACACTCGTAAACACTCCGTTACTGAGTGTCGCCGAGCGTCTCCGAGCTTCTCTGAGTGTTTCGGAGTGTCTCCGGCGCCCCCCACCTCTGGCCACATGTGGTACTGCATAAAGTAGCAGTGACACAAATTATCTGGGTTTCCATTGATTCCTATGGGGAAACTCGCTTTGATATACGAGTGCTTTGGACTTCAGGCATTATCCTTGTAATCCAAGGTACATATATTTCTTTCTTGAGGCCCTAAAATGCCAGGACAGGTGCTTAATACCCCCAAAAAAATCATTTTTGGAAAGTAGACAGTCCAAGGTATTTAGTAGACATGTTCCGAATACATTTTCAGACAATTTTTTCGTTATTCGGAGATTTGGATGTATCCGAATTACAGTATAAACAAAGTTAACCGAAGGCTCCGAATAACGAAACAAAATTTGTCCGAATTTACGAAATTCGAATTGAAATTCAAATCAAAGTTTACATCAAATTCCATTAGAATTCGAACTGTAAACATATTTCTGAAATCAAAGGCTCTTTGTGTTATTAGAGTACTATTTTCGAAATAATGCTCTATTAGTTAAGCTAATGGTGATTTAAAGAGTCATTGTAATCAAAATTCACTTTTTAAATGTAAACATTTTGTCTGCCGCATTCCAATCGGTAAACTCGAAGAAAATTCGCTAAAATACATAAAACAAATTCCGAATACGAATCTCGTATACGAATTGAACGAATCAATCAAAATTAAAAAAATTAAATAACTAGATTAACGAATCTAAACTAAACACCTTTTTTCCATCATGAACATGTCTAATATTTATGGAAAGGAAAATTGCGCTAATAAGTCCAAAAATATGAATTATTCATATTTTTGGACTTATTAGCGCAATTTTCCTTTCCATTTCTATTGTGTTTATCCCACATTTTTTCCTGCTTTAGAAAGTTCATTTAATTCTTATTTTTATTTTTATTTTTGTTTACAGTAAGAGCAGTTTTTTCTTTTTACTATGTCTAATATTTAGTAAGAGACATGGCAAGTTTTTTGAAGTTAAAATTTTTTTGCCCAAATTTTTGGGAAAATGAAGAAATTAAATAAAACTTATTTTTTTGTTTTAAATATTGTCATACGACTGTTGTGACAGAGATCATGGACACGGACTGGTTTAATAGTATGTAAAAAAAAAATTTTTTTTAATGTTTTTCTTTTTTTTCCCCAAATGATTTTTTTTATTTACTTTTTTTTTTTTGCATACTGTCACCAGAGCAGCACAGTGTCACCACAGTGAAAAACGCACAGATGCGAACGTGATCTATAGGAAACCATGTTAAATGCAATGTACTGCTTTTCTCCAAAACGGAAAATGCACTGAAAAACGACAATTTAAAAAAAAAAAAAAAAAAAAACGTTCTGCTATAAAACATAAACAATAAAATAAAAATAAAAAATCAAGTTTCTTCATCAATTTTGGCCAATATGTATTCTACTACATATTTTCGATAAAAAATCCCAATAAGGGCCAGTTCGCGCCATAGAAACGCAGTCCGGATGTATTCCAGATGCTATTCTGTATGCGCGTTTTTTATGCGTTTTTGGTGCGTTTTTGATGCATTCTGGTGCATTTTTCCCCCCTCTTTTTCCTTAACCTTAGGGGCCAGTTCACACCACATGCAGTTCAGTGCGTTATTTTTTTCTTGCATCAAAAACACATGGAAAGTAGGTTCTATGGTTTTCAATGGCATAGTTCACACCAGTGCATTCCAGTTCTAGAAAAAAAAAAGTAGAACATTTTTCCTGCACTGGACTGTACTGGAATGCAGTAAAATGCATCAAAAATGCCCATGGAACGCACCTAAAAACACCAAAAATGCAGTGGAACACACGTCTTTATTTAAGGTTAAGAAAAAAGAGGTGGAAAAATCTATTTGCACCAAAAACGCATCAAAAGTGCACATGCAGAAAAGTATCTGGAACGCATCCGGACTGCGTTTCTATGGTGTGAACTGGCAGGGGCGGATCCAGAGTCTTTTCTCGGGAGGGACACTGCCAAAAAATGTTTTTTTTGTGGGAAATTTATCGGGGAAATGGTTGGTGTCGGCGCTTCAATCATCCCGGCACCATGGTTGTTATGGAGTCAGGATGATTGAAGCGCATTATTTCTATTATTACATTGTAATATAAAATTAAATAGTTCAATGCAGAATCAGTGGGAGCCCCGAGTGTGTCACTTGCCACCGTCGCCTGCAATTAGTGGGAGCCCCGAGTGTGTCACTTGCCACACGTTGTGGATTGTCACTTGCCACGTCACCTGCCACACCTTGCTGATTGTCACTTGCCTGCCACCAGATGTAGATTGTCATTTGCCACGTCACCTGCCACACCTTGCGGATTGTCACTAACTTGCCTGCTAAGGTGTAGTTTTGGTTGTCTCTTGCTGTGTCCCAGACTCCCAGAGTCAGGCAGCAGAGAGATAATGTAATCTCTCTGCTGCCTGCACAGTGAGGGCGGAAGTCACTGCAGGAATGCAGGGCAGGCACGGGCGGTGAGAGATGATCTCATCTCTCTGCTCCCCCGCTTCCGGCTAGCTGATTGGCCAGCTGCCACACTGAGCCTGCTCTCTCACTCTCACCTGCGCTGCCAACACACTGAGCTGCACGGTCTGCCCACGAACTGCGCCGCCCCCCGACAACAAACCGCGCCGTAAGCGGAGCCGCCCGCTTTCTTACCCGTCTGTGGAGCCACACGCTATTGCACCTGCCCGCAGAGCGGCCCGACGTGACTCACTGACGTCACTCGTTGCTAGACGCCAAGCGGCCCAGGCGTTAGCAGCGAGTGCAGGGAAGAGGCTCCACCCACCTCCTCCTCTGCTCCTGGTATCGTGTCAGTGCGCCGCGTAACTACATTAGACGAGTCTCTCTCTCAGCGCCGCTGATCGGCTGATGTGAGAAACTGAGAGAGAGACTCAAAGAGGTAGCGGCAGCCGCAGAACAAGTACTGTATATACTCGAGTATAAGCCGACCCGAATATAAGCTGAGGCACCTAATTTTACCCCAAAAAACTGGGAAAACTTATTGACTCAAGTATAAGCCTAGGGTGTCCTAGGCTTATACTTGCCTCACTTTGCCTCACTGTGCCCATGCCTCACTGTGCCCACGCCTCACTGTGCCCATGCCTCACTGTGCCCATGCCTCACTGTGCCCATGACTAGACTGATGTTTAACATGGAAGTCTATGGAAGGAGTACCCGGCTTTGAAAAATCGGTTCTCCTAGACACCAAACTTTTCAAACTTATAGAGGAGACGTGGGGCTACATGTGTGCCAAGTTTGGGGTCCAGAGGACCTACGACCGGCCGGTACCAGGTCCGCAAAATCACTGGAGAAATGACCGTTTAACATTGGAGTCTATGGAAGGGGTGCCCGGTTTTAAAAAAATCAGTGCTCCACGGCCGTAGGTCCCCCAGACACCAATCTTTGCACACTTGTAGAGAAGACATGGGGCTACATGTGTGCCAAGTTTGGGGTCCAGGGGACCTACGACCGGCCGGTACCGGGTCCGCAAAATCACTGGAGAAATTACCGTTTAACATTGGAGTCTATGGAAGGGGTGCCCGGATTTAAAAAATCAGTGCTCCCCGGCCGTAGGTTCCCCAGACAATAAACTTTGCACACTTGTAGAAGAGACATTGGGCTACATGTGTGCCATGTTTGGGGTCCAGGGGTCCCACGGCGAGCCAGTAACGGGTCCCCAAAGTTCAGAAGATCAGGCGCAAAAAAAAACAAACAGAGCAAGCAAGTGAGTGTGACAGACGGTCTGGGGGGGGGGGGGGGGCAATTGCCCTGTTGCCCCCCCCCCCCTGGATACGCCACTGTGAACTGGCCCTTAATAAGGACATGTGTGTTCCAGTGCATTTTTGGTGCGTTTAGGTGCATTGTGGTGCGTTCCAGTGCGTTTTTGATGCGTTTTGCAGCGTTTCCAGTACAGTCCAGTGCAGGAAAAATGCAGCATGTTCTACTTTTTTTCTAGAACTGGAACGCACTGTTGGAACTATGTCATTGAAAACCATATAACCTACTTTCCATGCGTTCTTGATGCAGAAAAAAACCCCCGCACTGGACTGCATGTGGTGTGAACTGGCCAGTTTATACCACATGCAGTCCAGTGCGTTTTTGTTCTGCATCAAAAAAACATGGAAAGTAGGTTAGATGATTTCCAATGGCATAATTCACACCAGTGCAGTCAGTTCCAGAAAAAAAAAAAGTAGAACATGCTGCATTTTTCCTGCATTTTTCCTGCACTGGACTGTACTGGAACGCAGTAAAATGCATCAAAAACGCACTGGAATGCACCGCAATGCACCTAAACGCACCGAAAATGCAAAAAAAAGGGGAAAAAATAAGCACCTGGAATGCATCTGGAAATGCATCAAAAACACGTTAAAAACGCACATGCAGAAACGCTTCCGGAACGAATCTGGAGTGCGTTTTTGTGGTGTGAACCAGCCCTCAGTGTGTATTGATTGGTTTGCGCAAAAGTTATAGCGTCTACAAGCTATAGGATATATTTTTGGAATTTTAATAATTTTTTTACTAGTAATGGCAGCGATCAGCGACTTATAGCGGGACTGCGATATTGCGGCAGACAAATCGGACACCTAACTGACACTTCTGACACTTTTTTTGGGGGGACCAGTGACACCAATACAGTGATCTGTGCTAAAAATATGCACTGTCACTGCACTAATGACACTGGCATGGAAGAGGTTAACATTAGGACGAACAAGGGGTTAAATGTGTCTCTAGGAAGTGCCTACTAACGGTGGGGGAGGTGCTTTGACTAGGGGAAGGCAGAGATCCGTGTTTCTTGCTTAGCAGGAACACAGGATCTCTACCTCCCCTTCTTAACCACTTCCTACCGGGTCATAGACATATGACGCCGGCAGGAACCCTCCCTCCCTCCGGGCGGACGTCATATGACGTCCTTTTTTCCCGGCCGTCTATGGGGCGCGCGCGCGCCGCGGCAACGTTTGTGACCCGGTGAGTGTGCCCGGCGGCCGCGATGTCCGCTGGGCACCCGCGATTGCCCGCGATCACGGCAGAAGTGTGGATCTGTGTGTGTAAACACACAGATCCACCTCCTGTCAGAGGTGAGGAGACTGATGTGTGTTCCCAGTACAGAGGAACACAGATCGGTCTCCTCCCCTTGTGAGTCCCCTCCCCCTACAGTTACAATCACTCAATAGGGAACATATTAACCCCTTGATCGCCCCCTAGTGTTAACCCTTTCCCTGCCAGTCACATTTACACAGTAATTAGTGCAGTTTTATAGCACTAATCGCTGTATAAATGTGAATGGTCCCAAAAACGCGCCAATAGTGTCCGATGTGTCTGCCGTAATGTCACGGTCACAATAAAAATTGCAGATCGCCGCTATTACTAGTAAAAAAAATAAAAAAAATTAAAATGCCATAAATCTATCCCCTATTATGTAGACGCTATAACTTTTGCGCAAACCAATCAATATACGCTTATTGCAAAAAAAAAATTACCAAAAATATGTAGAATACGTATCGGTCTAAACTTAGAAAAAAAATTGTTTTAAAAAAAAAAAATTGTGATATTTATTAAATCAAAAAGTAAAAAATATTGCATTTTTTTCAAATATGTCGCTCTTCTTTTGTTTATAGCACAAAAAATAAAAACCGCAGAGGTGATCAAATACCACCAAAAGAAAGCTATATTTGTGGGGGAAAAAGGACGTCAATTTTGGTTAGGTTCAACGTCGCACGACCGCGCAATTGTCAGTTAAAGCGACGCAGTGCTGCATCGCAAAAAGTGCTCTGGTCAGGAAGGGGGTAAATTCTTCCAGGGCTGAAGTGGTTAAAGAACGGCAATTGTTTACATAGGAAGACCGCCGTTCTGCCTGTCTCCCAAACAATTGGCGGGTCCCAGTGGATATCGCATCCGCCGGACCCGCTGATTGGCTTCCGCTGTGTCCAATCACAGCGGGAGCGGGTCGTCGGTGGCGTGCGTGCCCCAGACCGGGGAGTGCAGATGCCCATACAGGTATGTGATTCTGCCCAGGGCGGCTGCCCGGCCGCAGTAAAGGTACGCGGGGGGGGGGGGGAACATCTGGTTAAAGACCCTCATTGAAGCGCAGCATTGTGAAGGACACATATAGAAGAGAAGGGATTGGACCGCGTAGTTGATGGACTGGCAGCTCTGAAGTTCTCGGTGAAGCTGAGCTCTGTCTTCTAGCAGGATGTCAGGCTTTGTCTGGGAGGGGTTCCCAGCACCTCCACCCAAACACTTCTTAGAACTGTACAGCTGAGTCGCAGGTTTGTGGTGAGAAAATTTTGTGCCCCAGATTTCAGGCGTACATCTGGTAACATTCTGATCAGATATCGGGGGGAGGGGAAGGAGTGCGGGTACCAGCGTCTGATACCTAGAAATCCTCCACTGTCTACATCACGGGGCTCAGAGGTCCGTTATCAGCAAACAGCCAATCCTTCACCAATCAGAAATTGTTCCTTAACCGCTTCAGCCCCGGATCATTTTGGTGGTCAAGGACCAGGCCACTTTTTGCGATTCGGCACTGTGTCGCTTTAACTGACAATTGCGCGGTCGTGCGACGTGGCTCCCAAACAAAATGGACCTTTTTTCCCCCACAAATAGAGCTTTCTTTTGGTGGTATTTGATCACCTCTGCGGTTTTTATTTTTTGCGCTATAAACAAAAATAGAGCGACAAGTTTGAAAAAAATTCAATATTTTTTACTTTTTGCTATAATAAATATCCCCAAAAAATATATAAAAAAACATTTTTTTTCCACAGTTTAGGCCGATACATATTCTTCTACATATTTTTGGTTAAAAAAATCTCAAAAAGCGTTTATTGATTGGTTTGCGCAAAAGTTATAGCTTCTACAAAATAGGGGACTGTTTTATGTAATTTGTATTAATATTTTTTTTCTTACTAGCCATGGCGGCGATCAGCGATTTTTAGCGTGACTTCGACATTATGGCGGACACATCGCACACTTTTGACACCATTTTGGGACCATTGTCATTTTTACAGCGATCAGTGCTAAAAAAATGCACTGATTACTGTAAAAATGACACTGGCAGTGAAGGGGTTAACCACTAGGTGGCGCTGCAGGGGTTAAGTGTGCCCTAGTGAGTGATTCTTACTGTGAGGGGGCGTGGCTACACGTGACACGTCACTGATGACCATTCCCGATCACGGGGAAAGGTCATCAGTGACAGTGTCACTAGGCAGAATAGGGGAATGCCTTGTTTACAATGGCATTCTCCTGTTCTGCTCTTGCCGACCGCAATCGCGGGACTCTCGGGAATATCGAGTTCCCGGGACCCGCAGCCGCACTCATGAGGCACGGCGGCAGATTTGAAGGGACGTACCTGTACGCCAATCTGCCTGCCCGTGCCAATCTGCCGACGTACATCGGCGTGCGCCGGTCGGCAAGTGGTTAAAGTGCTATTTAAACCAAAACCAAATATTTCACATGTAGCGGGGTCCCCATATTTAACCCCGCTATACCTAAATTTAGGGGTGACCAGAGCAATAGTTGGCTCGGGTCTGTTAATTATTTGGACTCTGCCTTACTGCTGTGTCACTTGGCGTGCAGTTCCCCTTTGGGCGTATAGGTGGTGCTGTCACCAATACCCGGGGTTGAACCACAGGTGATGGAGTAGGTATTGGATGTCCTCTCTCGGCTGCCGTTGGTGGGCGGTTCTGGCCTGCTGTGCATGTCGGGAGAGGATATATAAGGGGCAGATGCCATTACACAGTGAGCAATTCCCGGGCCCATGCCCGGAAGCATTTCCCGGGGCCCGTGCCCGGAAGCATTTCCCGGGGCCCATGACCGGAGGGAGCTACCCTTCAGAGGGGGGTGCGCCCCATCTTGATCGAGGAGTCTCGGGCACCTTCAGCCCGAGGCTACAGAGTTCCAGGTAAGCCCAGTACCTTTGACTGGGTCTACAACCGAAGAGGAGTCCCAGGGAACCCGCGTGAGGGTAACCGCTCTGACACATAGGAAACCAGGGGAGGATCGATCCCATAACAAGAGGGCTAGTAATAGAGTATTGCTGACTCGGGAAAGGCCTGGTGACCTGTCGGAAGGAAGGATTCCTCACTTGGTAGACTGCCTCTGCGGAGTGTTGAAAGTTCAGGAGGGATCTCCTTGATTTGGTCCTTGGAGGGGACTGAGCCATTGTTCCAGCATCACGCCGACCGCTAGTGCTATTGAGTGACTATCCGGGTGAGCTGTACCCACTCGGGACCGAGTGGCGACGAAGCCAAGAGTGTGCCTGAATCCACTTCTATCTGCTAAGCTTTTCTCACTTCAACTCTCTGGTTCCTGGAAGCAAGATAAAATAAACTCACGTTGGAGTTGATATGTTGTGTGGACATTGACCTCATTTGGGAAAGATAATGACTCGCCTCTATAGCCATAGAGGGGAGAACCAGAAGAAGGAAGCAACTCGCTGCGGGACCCAAGTATGTAACACCGCCTGACCTTTAATATCTGGAGGACACGGGCATGTGGCATGGTGTGTCTTCTCCCCCTGCTTGAGAAGGTAAGAGGGGGAAAAGGATCCGTGTGCTACACTCATATTGCAGCTTACAGGCTTACAGGCTGCATTTAATGCCCACATGTGATGCTGAGCCTCTAGGATTGGAAGGGCCAGGGATAGTCAAGCTGGTGGCAAAGAGCTACATGATGCTGGATGTCCTCCAGCCAGGAAATGAGGCGGGTTCTGTTTGACTTGCTGCAACTTCTAATGCACATTGTGAGAAGGATGAGAGGGGAGGGGCCAGATTCCAGTGGTGCTGTTGATCACAGATTTCTAATGATCTGACCAATCATAACCCAGAGAGCAATCTGCTGGGCAGATGGAGCTACCATAGAAGTGAGACTGCCACCGGCGGTAGGGTTGGGTTGGGTGAGGTCAACCGGGTAAAGTCCTAATTATCATCTAGAGTACAATGTGTCAATTAAATACACGTTGTTATAACACAGAGTCTATTTACAGCAATTAAATGCTTGGGCTTGACTTGCTTGGACCTGTTTGTTTTCTCATTAACAACTTTCTTCTTCCCTGTGGGAGGAACATGCAAAAGACTTTTCCCAGAAATGTGCGCCCATCCGTTTTCCATTATACAAACAAGAAATGTCTCTAAGGAGATTCCATACACACCAACAAGGGTGTAGCTAATGACTTCTAGAAAGCGCATCATCCTAAGGGGCAACTCCGAGCAAACAGATAACTAAACAGCAGAACTACATACACCAGAGCTCCCAACTGTCCCGGATTTCGAGGGACTCACCTGATTTGGAACAGTCCCTTTGTCCCTCTTTTCTCCTCCTTTGTCCCTCACTTTGGTCTGATCTATATAGTTGTATAAAAAAGTGAACTTTTTATTTTACAAAATAGTGTTTCCCCGGTGCTAAATCTTTCATCCAATTTCTAAATTGCTGCATTTAAAAATTCCAAAAGCCAATATAAAGGAATAGTAGTGGTAACAAAACACTTGTGGGTTTACTTTTTTTTTTTTTTTTTAATAATTCTCCTTTAACCACTTCAATACCGGGCACTTCCCCCCTTTCCTGTCCAGGCCATTTTTCAGCTTTCAGCGCTGTCGCTTTTTAAATGACAATTGTGCCGTCATGCTACACTGTTCCCAAACAAAATTATTATTATTTTTTTCCCCACAAATAGAGCTTTCTTTTGGTGATATTTGATCATCTCTGCGATTTTCTATTTTTTGTTAAACACGTTTTTTCTTTGTTTCTGTTTTCATAATTGTGTAAATAAGTCTGTTTTCACCTTCACTGATGGGCACTGATGAGGTGGCATCAATGAGGTGGCACTGATGGCCACTGATATGCAGCACTGATAGGGATTGATAGGCGGCACTCATGGGTACTCATAATTGGCACTGATGGGCACTGATAGGCGACACTGATGGGCACTGAAAGGCTGCACTGATGGGTACCTTTTGGGTGGCACTGATGGGCACTGATAGGTGGCACTGATGAACACTGATGGGTGGCACTGATGGACACTGATAGATGGCATGGATGGGCACTGATAGGTGGCACTGATGGACACTGATGAGGTGGCACCAATGAGGTGGCACTGATGGGCACTGATTGGCACTGATATGCAGCACAGATGGGCATTGATAGGCGGCACTGATGGGTACTCATAGGTGGTACCGATGGGCACTGATAGGCAACACTGATGGGTACCTTTTGGGTGGCACTGATGGTCACTGATAGGCAGCACTGATGGGTACTGATAGGTGTCACTGATGAACACTGATGGACACTGATAGATGGCACGGATGGGCACTGATAGGTGGCACTGATGGACACTGATGAGTTGGCACCAATAAGGTGGCACTGATGAGGTGGCACTTATGGGCACTGATATGCAGCACTGATGGGCATTGATAGGCAGAACTGATGGGTATTCTTAGGTGGCACCGATGGGCACTAATCTGCGACACTGATGGGCGTTGAAAGGCTGCACAGATGGGTACCCTTTTGGGTGGCACTGTTGGGCACTGATAGGCGGCACTGATGGGCGCTGATGAACACTGATGGGTGGCATTGATGGACACTGATAGATGGCACGGAGGGGCACTGATAGGTGGCATTGATGGACACTGATGGGTGGCACTGATAGGAGGCACTGGCAGGCATTACTGATGGGCACTGATTGGCATCATTTGTGGGCACAGATTGGCATCCCTAGTGGCCATGGGTGGCATACCTGGTGGTCATCAGTGGTGGGCATCCCTGGTGGTCCCATGTGGACATCCTCGGGGAGGGCTGCGCTGATAATCAATCAGTGCAGCCCCTCCCTGTCAGGAGAGCAGCTGATCGTCTCTCCTCTAGTCGTGTCTGTCAGACGCGATAGAGGAAGAGCCGATACACGGCTCTTCCTGCTTACACTGTGATCAGCTGTGATTGGACACGGCTGATCACGTGGCAAAAAGCCTCCGTCAGACTGACACACTGCACCACTGATTGCCGCGCTGCACGCCTCCACGGGCGCGTGCTGGCTTGTTATCCTGAAAGACGTCATATGACGCCCAGTCAGGATAACAGAACCACCGCACGCCCGTCATTTTCCTATTTAAGGCCCTGGCTCCCAGGTTTGGCACAGGTACTCCACCTGGCAGGGGCAGTACTACTGGCAGATTCCTGACAAGGAGGGAAAGAGGTTTTTTTTTTTCAAAATTGTTGGGCTTTTTTTGTTTATAGCGCAAGAAATAAAAACCGCAGAGGTGATCAAATACCACCAAAAGAAAGCTCTATTTGTGTGAATTTTTTTAAAATTTTATTTGTGTACAGTGTTGCATGACCGTGCAATTGCCAGTTAAAGTATCGCAGTGCCAAATAGCAAAAGATGCCCTGGTCATGAAGAGGGTAAAACCTTCCAGAGAGCAAGTGGTTAAATTATGTTGAAAAGCTCTCCATAAACTGTTGGCGCTATATAAATCCACTATAATAATAATAATAATAATAATAATAATAATAACTGCTCAGTCAGGGATACAATTCTAAACAATTGGAAAGCAATCTAAAAAGGTGATGCTCAGATGGAAAAAAAAAATGCAGAGAACACAATCTGAGAACTACAAAATGGTGCCCAGAAATTATTTCATCAAACTATCTAACTACTAACTACCAATCTTTTATTTGTGCCACTAAAGAATGTGAAAAGGATGAGAGCGCCACAGTGATAATGAAAGTCTGGTAAACAAAAACAGGGCTTCACCAACCAGCCTTGAGCTTTGATGGTCATTAGCAATGCATCTGAGGTTTCTGTAGTGCACACCTGCCCTAATCTGAAAAGCTTAACTAGACAGCCTGACATTTAGCCTGTATAGATATGGTATTTCATATTTGAAAACAATTATAATTTACAGTATCTCACAAAAGTGAGTACACCCGTCACATTTTTGTAAATATTTTATTATATCTCTTCATGTGACAACACTGAAGAAATTACACTTTGCTACAATGTAAAGTAATGAGTGTACAGCTTGTATAACAGTGTAAATTTGCTGTCCCCTCAAAATAACTCAACACACAGCCATTAATGTCTAGACCGTCTGGCAACAAAAGTGAGTACACCCCTAAGTGAAAATGTCCAAATTGGGCCCAAAGTGTCAATATTTTGTGTGGACACCATTATTTTCCAGCACTGCCTAACCCTCTTGGGCATGGAGGTCACCAGAGCTTCACAGGTTGCCACTGGAGTCCTCTTCCCCTCCTCCATGATGACATCACAGAGCTGGTGGATGTTAGAGACCTTGCGCTCCTCCACCTTCCGTTTGAGGAGCCCCACAGATGCTCAATAGGGTTTAGGTCTGGAGACATGCTTGGCCAGTCCATCACCTTTACCCTCAGCTTCTTTGGCAAGGCAGTGGTCATCTTGGAGGTGTGTTTGGGGTCGTTATCATGTTGGATTACTGCCCTGCGGCCCAGTCTCTGAAGGGAGGGGATCATGCTCTGCTTCAGTATGTCACAGTACATGTTGGCATTCATGGTTCCTTCAATAAACTGTAGCTCCCCAGTGCCGGCAGCACTCATGCAGCCCCAGACCATGACACTCCCACCACCATGCTTGACTGTAGACAAGACACACTTGTCTTTGTACTCCTCACCTGGTTGCCACCACACACGCCTGACACCATCTGAACCAAATAAGTTTATCTTGGTCTCATCAGACCACAGGACATGGTTCCAGTAATCCATGTCCTTAGTCTGCTTTTCTTCAGCAAACTGTTTGCGGGCTTTCTTGTGCATCATCTTTAGAAGAGGCTTCCTTCTGGGACGACAGCCATGCAGACCAATTTAATGCAGTGTGCAGCGTATGGTTTGAGCACTGACAGGCTGACCCCCCCCCCCACCCCTTCAACCTCTGCAGCAATTCTGGCAGCACTCATACATCTATTTCCCAAAGACAACCTCTGGATATGACGCTGAGCACGTGCACTCAACTTCTTTGATCGACCATGGCGAGGCCTGTTCTGAGTGGAACCTGTCCTGTTAAACCGCTGTATGGTCTTGGCCACCGGGCTGCAGCTCAGTTTCAGGGTCTGGGCAATCTTCTTATAGCCTAGTCCATCTTTATGTAGAGCAATAATTATTTTTTTCAGATCCTCAGAGAGTTCTTTGTCATGAGGTGCCATGTTGAACTTCCAGTGACCAGTATGAGAAAGTGAGAGTGAAAATACCAAATTTAACACACCTTCTCCCCATTCACACCTGAGACCTTGTAACACCAATGAGTCACATGACACCGGGGAGGGAAAATGGCTAATTGGGCCCAATTTGGAAATTTTCACTTAGGGGTGTACTCACTTTTGTTGCCAGCGGTTTAGACATTAATGACTGTGTGTTGAGTTATTTTGAGGGGAGGGCAAATTTACACTGTTATACAAGCTGTACACTCACTACTTTACATTGTAGCAAAGTGTCATTTCTTCAGTGTTGTCCCATGAAAAGATAGAATAAAATATTTACAAAAATGTGAGGGGTGTACTTACTTTTGTGAGATACTGTATAACAGAGACATAACATAATATTAATATATTTGTGCAGATAAAATATAATAGTAAGAGGAATCATACTGTAAGCGTAGGCATAACCATTTCCATAATCTTTAGCCATTCATACCAGGACCCCACGTAGTTGGTCCTATTGAGTATAGTTAGATTATCTGTATTTTAACGGCTAAACTTCAGCCATTTATTTTTTCATTTTGGATAAACTGGAGAAGAGTTGAACTTTCTTGTCAGTTTTTTTTTCTTCTCATGTCCATGACCACATTGGGGAGATTTTCCCTTACTTCCTGTAACTGTGACACCCATACAGAAAATGGGGAGCGGTTGTCACCGGGACAGGAAAGCACAATAAAAACATTCCTAGAAAGTCTAATCCTCTAAGGCCCCTTTCACACTGGGGCGGGCAGGTGCGGTGGCGGTATAGCGGCGCGATTTTCAGCGCCGCTATACCGTCGTTATTACCGCGGTATGCGGCCGCTAGCGGGGTGAATTTAACCCCCGCTAGCGGCCGGAAAAGGGTTAATACCGCCCGCAAACCGCGAATATTGCCGCGGTTTGCGGGCGGTATTACCGCGGTGTCACATTGATTTCAATGGGCAGCCGCGGTAAAGGTGCGGTGAACACACCGCTCCTTCACCGCTGTAAAGAAGCGGCTAGCAGGACTTTTGGAGCGGTCCTGCTAGCGCACCGCTTCAGTGTGAAAGCCTTCGGGATTTCACATTGAAGGCTACAGGGCACGATTTTTTCAGGCGGTATAACAGCGCTATTATTAGCGCTAAACCGCCTGAAAAATGTGCCAGTGTGAAAGGGGCCTAACACTAATTCCGCGTACACACAACCGTTTTTCATGATGAGAAAAATTTCATTTTTAAATTTGGTCATTAAAAACGATGGTGTGTGGGCTCCAGAGCATTTTTCGCGACGTGAAAAATGGCCATGAAAAATTTGGAACATGCTCTATTTTTTCTCGTTGTTTTTCTCGTCGTGAAAAACGTCCGTGTGTAGGCTTTAACGACGTGAAAAAAAACGCGCATGCTCAGAAGCAAGTGATGAGACGGGAGCGCTCGTTCTGGTAAAACTAGCGTTCGTAATGGAGATAGCACATTCGTCACGCTGTAACGGACTGAAGAGCACGAGGCTGAAAAGCGCGAATCGTCTCTCACCAAAATTTACTAACACGAGGATCAGCAAAAGCAGCCCAAAGGGTGGCGCCATCCGAATGGAACGTCCCCTTTATAGTGCCATTGTACATTTCGTACGTCACTGCACTTTGCTCGAGCATTTTTTTTCAAGATCGTGTGTAGGCAAGGCAGGCTTGAGAAGAATCACGTAGAGAAAAACGTTGTTTTTTCAATGACATTAAAAACGGGCGCGTGTACGCAGCATCAACGATAATCTCCCTAACAGGGAAACAAATGGTGATAAAAACCTGACAGAGGCGAAAACCCTTCCCTGTTCCATTTGAAACGCAATCATATTTTTAGGCCGTAGTTTGTACCGGGGAATAGATCTTGGTGACTTATATGTATTTATTTTATAAACAGAGTATGATGGGTGTATTATTATGTGTAGTAACTGCAGATGATTGATTTATTGTTGTGATAATTGAGGTTATAGAGCCGTATGGGGAGGATATCTGTCTCCATAATAAGGAAACAGTTATCTGGGTTTGACAGGCACCTTGTATTCTTCTTCCTTATAGGAGATAAATGAGTGCGTCCCCATAAGAAATAGCACATGGGGGGGGTTTATCTGGTGTCATAAATCTGGATTTTAAAGATAAATGCACAATTGAAATATAAGAGCAGTTTTACCTTTCAAAGGATTTGTACTTCTGTCCATCTAATCCTGGGATTTACACAGCCCTGCTGCACAGAACATCCCTGTCTGATCTTTCTGTGCTGCAGTTTCACTTACACTTATGCCGCGTACACACGACCGTTTTTAATGACGAAAATTAATTTTTTTTAAATGGTCATTAAAAATGATCGTGTGTGGGCTTTCCAGCAGTTTTCCCGACGTGAAAAACGCAGAGAATCACGACGAGAAAAATTGGAACATGCTCTAATTTTTCACGTTGTTTTTTACATCGTCGTTTTTCTCCTCATGAAAAACGGCCGTGTGTAGGCTTTAACGACGTGAAAAAAAATGCGCATGCTCAGAATCAAGTATGAGACGGGAGCGCTCGTTCTGGTAAAACTAGCGTTCGTAATGGAGATAGCACATTCGTCACGCTGTAACGGACTGAAAAGCACGAGGCTGAAAAGCGCGAATCGTCGCTCAACAAACTTTACTAACATGAAGGGTGGCGCCATCCGAATGGAACTTCCCCTTTATAGTACCGTCGTACGTGTTGTACGTCACTGCGCTTTACTCAAGCATTTTTTTCCACGATAGTGTGTAGGCAAGGCAGGTTTGAGAGGAAACACGAAAAATCACGTAGAGAAAAATTGCAGGGTTTTTTCAATGACATTAAAAACGGTCGTGTGTACGCGGCATTACAGGTTTCCTCTGCATCCTCGCCCAGTGACTGGACAATGAATAGAGATGCAGCACACTGGTGAGCTCATCTGCTCTCTCCTCCTATCAGCATGCTTCTTGCATTGCAGCACCCTGGATTGGCTTCATGTGCAGCTTCTTCCTCTCCCAGTCTGAGCTTTGCTTTTGCAGGAGACTGCAAGAGGCTGATACCAAGGCAAATTAAGGTATTGACAGTGCTTGGGTATCAAATACAACCTGGGCCCATTTCTATGGGCCCAATCTACGTGTGTGTAGAGGTGTGGTTTTTAGTAGAGTTAGGCAGTCACGTCATGCTTCTACATGCATTTCCTATGTGTGGTGACATACGTTTTGATGGATGTTAATGCACGTTAACATGACATTTTCATTTATTAGGTTAACAGCCATAGAACAAAGCTTGTTAATACCCATTGACATTGCATGAAAATGCATGTTATACACTATATTACCAAAAGTATTGGGACACCTGCCTTTACACTCACATGAACTTTAACGGCATCCAGTGGCAGCTGGGGTTCCATTGGTCGAGGGGGGGGGGGGGAGCAAACAAACCTGAGACATTTACCCCCCTTGGTCTCTTCAGGCCACCACCCCACAACAACCCCCCCGGTCCCAGGTCGCTGCCGATCGATCCAGGTTGTGGCTCCCCCCTCTGTCTCTTCTGTGTCCCGGGAGTCGCTGCTTCTCCTCCCGGGCAATTGGGTCTTTGGACTCCCAGCCAATGGGGTCTTAGGACTCCCACTTCCTGATTGGCTGGGAGGAGAAACAGGAAGATATTAGTGAATATTAATTTGCTATTGTCACACAACTGGGTGGGCTCACCATGTGTCTGACACCCTGCATGTAGATTAGGGGCCGGGAGCATGGATTGGGGGGCGGCACCCCTGCACCATGTATGGACGGGCCGCCACGGATGGCATCCCAGTCTTAGTCTGTAGGGTTTATTATTGAGTTGGCCCACCCTTTGCAGCTATAACAGCTTCAACTCTTCTGGGAAGGCTGTCCACAAGAATTAGGAGTGTGTCTATGGGAATGTTTGACCATTTTTCCAGAAGCGCATTTGTGAGGTCAGGTACTGATGTAGAATGAGAAGGCCTGGCTCACAGTCTCCACTCTAATTCATCCCAAAGGTGTTTTATCGGGAGGTCAGGACTCTGTGCAGGGCAGTCAAGTTCCTCCACCCCAAAGTCGCTCATTCATGTCCTAATGGACCTAGCTTTGTGCACTGGTCCAAATCATTTGGTGGAGGGGGGATTATGGAGTGGGGTTGTTTTTCAGGGGTTGGGCTTGGCCCCTTAGTTCCAGTGAAGGGAACTCTTAAGGCGTCAGCATACCAAGACATTTTGGAAATTATCATGCTCCCAACTTTGTGGGAACAGTTTGGGGATGGCTCCTTCCTGTTCCAACATGACTGCGCACCAGTGCGCAAAGCAAGGTCCATAAAGACATGGATGAGTGAGCAAGTAGCATGTTGCCCTTGTAGATCTCCAATTGATGTGTTAGTAGAGCACTGGACCCACATTTAACCTCCTTAGCGGTATTTCCGAGTCAGGCTCGGGGTGAGTTTTTAATGCTAAGAGCGGTAACCCTGAGCCAGACTCGGGCTGCATTGCAGTATCCAGGGGAAGTTACTTACCTTGTTCCCTGGATCCTGCGATGTCTCCCCGCAGTGTCTGCGAGCCGTGTCTCACTCGCTTCACACTGCCGGTTGCCAAGCTCCGTTCACTGCGACGTTGCGGCGCACGGAGGCGGAGTTCGGCGATAAATTAAAAAATTGAAAAACACAATACACATACAGTATACTGTAATGTAACAGATTACAGTACTGTATCAAATAATTACACATCCCCTTTGTCCCTAGTGGTCTGTCCAGTGCCCTGCATGCACTTTTATATTATAAAAACTGTTCTTTCTGCCTGGAAACTGGAGATTGTCCATAGCAACCAAAAAGTGTCCCTTTATGTCAAAAGTGGTTTTAGACCAGCTAGAAAACAGCGATAATAAATTAGAATCACTCGCAGAATTGAGCGAAACGATTTGTGGGGAAATTCGTCATCAACCACAATTTCAGTGTTTTTGATTTGATTACATTATTGAATAATTTTTATTACAATTACATTACTATTTGTTATAATTATTTATAGTTATTTATTATATTATAACTTTGTGTTTCAAACTTTATCATACCCGGGATGTCTACTAGACTCTTGTTTGGTCAGGTTTAAGTAATTACTTAGAATTGCAGGCCTACAATACATAACACCAAATTTCCATGCAAAATAATTGTACCGCTTTTGGTACATAATTCCAGACAGAATCACACTGCCAGGGAGGTTAAACAGACAAGGCTGTACTCAAAGTAAGGAAGGAAGCCTTAGGGAAGGCTTGTACTTAATGTACAAGCAACTGTCAACCTGGGTATCCTTGGGGGTCCCCCAGAATAGTCTTTAGGAACGTGAAAAGGTTGGGAACTTTCCAGAGCTAATGTAAATACAGGAAATCAATATTGCTCAAAACAAGAGGTCAGAAGAGAAATCCAATGCGTTTCGGCTCAATGCTCCCTCTTCATCAAGGCTAGAAAATGTAATCACAAAAAATTACATAAAAAGGAAGATCTAGAAAAGGCATATTTTAGGATATTCTGATTCATAATAGAAGTACAATGTTATAAGGAGTAATAATTTGTGTATTATATATAGCATAGACACAACATAAAGTTAACTATGATAGTAATACATTAGAACTACAATAGTATTATAAGTATAATAATATTCTGTTTGCAAAGAGTGGTGAAATCTTGAAGAGTCATAAACAAAAGAGTCATAAACTCATAAAGTAGTAAAATTCTATCTAATGGTTTATGGCTTTTTATGATTTTATCACTCTTTGCATTTGCAAACAGACTAATATGTATATTATATATAAATATATATATATATATATATATATATATATATATACACACACACGTGTAGCGGCCTCCACTCTCTCCTCTCAATGTATCAGTTGCTCTGGCTCTGGCTCTTGTCTAGGGGTACCTTGGAGGAGAGAGTGCGGGGTCACCACGCCAAGTTCCCCTGCAGATGTATGTGCAGTGAGAGACAATCCTCTTTTACCTTCGGGTCGGTGTTCTGCATCTGGAGTCTCCTCCTGGTGGTTTCTTGAACAATGTCTGCCAGAAAATGAGCCCCACACCACTAAAGTCCAACACTCCTTTATTCTTCTCATGGAAAAGTGAACACAATCAGTTGGACTCCCTCAACGAACAGAACAGACAGGGGGTGTGGATGCGAGTAGGCCCAGGCACAATGAACTCTCTTACTTCCTTCACAGAAGTAGGTTTCTGCTCCCAATCGAGGAAGACATCCCTCCCAACGGTCTCCGGAGGCTCACCCGTCACTGGCAATTTGCTGCACCAGGTCTTCAGGTAAGTACTCACCCGGTCCCTTACGCCACTGGATTCAGGCACCCACTCCCGGGGTCCCCTAGGAAGTTCCTCCCTCGCGGAGCCTTAATCCGGGACCCTCAGTCCCGGACCGCCATCCAAGTACCTCACCCCAGGCTAAAGGTGCCCGGGATGGAACACGACCTCCGAACGTCCTCCAGGCCTAGGCCGCCTAGAGGACCGACACGAACCACCGCCCTCAGGCTGAAGGTGCCCGGGACTCGACCCCGTGACAAAGATGGCCGCCCCCTTTATACCCTCTCCCAGCAAGCACGGCGGGTTCCCTGCCCCACCATACCACTGCCGAGGGAGGAGTACGGCACACGGCAAAGGTTCAGCCCCAGCCCAAGGCAACAGCGCCACCCGCTGAGCTGCAGGGAACTGCACATTACTGGTGTCTCTGCCAGTTTTAAATACACAGGGAAAGTACATGCCCGCTACATATATATATATATGTAGCGCCCTCCTCACTCCCCTCTTCACTTCAGCTCGTCTGTCTCTTGTCTAGGGGTACCTTAGAGGGGAGGGAGCGGGGATACCACGCCTGGCCTTCACCACAGGTGTCAGTGCGGTGTGAGCAAAGTTCTTGTTTTACCTTCGGGTCAGTGCTGTGCACCTGGAGCCTCCACTGAGATTTCCTTGAATAATGTCTGTCAGGAAAAAGCCCCACACCATTAAAGTCCAACACTCCTTTATTCTTCTTGAATGAACACAATCAGTTGAACTCCCTTGGAGAACAGAACAGAAAAGGAGGTGTGGATGCGAGTAGGCCGAGACACAATGAACTCACCACTTTCCTTCCTGAAAGTGAGTTGCGGTCTCCGAACGAGGGGGAATTTCCTTCCAGGCGGTCTCCGATGAGAGGCTCACCTGTTACTGGCAATCTGCTGCACCCGGTCTTCAAGTCAGGAGCCCCCCCGGTCCATTACGCCTTCTGGATTCGGGTTCCCAATCCCTGGGTTCCCTAGGACCTCCTTCCCTCGCAGAACTCAATGTTGGGCACTGAGCTCCAGACCTCCATCCGAGTACCTCACCTCACCCCAGGCTAAAGGTGCCTGAGATGGAACACGACCTCTGGCTGTCCTCTAGGCCTAGACCGCCTAGAGAACCGACACGAACCACCGCCCACAGGCTGAAGGTGCCTGGGACTCGACCCCGTGACAAAGATGGCCGGCCCCTTTATACCCTCTCCCAGCAAGCACGGCGG